>JAWDGP010005687.1:1125000-1127500 GCA_033675545.1 Elysia crispata
TACCTCTAATAGGTAGCAAACCTTACTCACCACAATGTAAAGTCATTTTAGAGAAAGATTGGCCTACGTCCTTAAATCTGCTCAAAGCTAAAATCTCTCAGAACACCGTTACAATCCAGGAACGACAAACTAGTAAGAACTATGAGGGAAAGTGATAAAAAGACTTGCTTTGACTTAATTGACAATTTATGACCCTCGTGATCTCTTAGTTCTGAAATCAACTACCATCTTGTGGAAAAAAAGCAGTAGGGGATAATTTTTTTATTTCCCCATAAGCACTTTAGGGAAACAGGACAACTATCGCAAAGTTTTAAAATATATAATGAATTTTTCAAGGAGATAGAAAAAAAAGGCTTGAACCAAATATTTCGCTATAAATGGAACTGCACACGTTACGCGTACTGATGGAGTATCTTAATAAAACTAAAACCGAATTAAATACTCGCTGGTGGTAAAGGGCATGGTATGAAAGACTACCACGCAAACCCAACGAACAATAGGTTATTTTTGCCTGTTTGAAAAATGTCAAGTGAAATATGAAAGACAACTTGATTTGGGAATAGCCGTCAACTTTAAAAATGTCCTAAGTGGTAAATGGTAAACATTTGATCTGAGTATAAAACACAATGCATGGTGTTTCCCCAGCCTGTTATCGAGAAATGTCTCTTCTTTACTTTTTATTCCTTGTGGATAAGAAACGTAGCCAAGCTCTTCTCAGTCCATCGCCCATTTTGAATATTTTATAGCAAAACCTAATTAAAAAAGAACCCCTAGAGAGAGAAAGGTTGCAAAAACAAGTAGCGTGCGGTCATGGAGGCGTACTCGTAAGAAATACATGAGGCAGCAATAAGATGTGTGATACCAGCAGCTGGGAGCACTGTTTACACTACCATGCCACTCTAAACATTGCTTAGACCATAGCGTTGTTCAAATATAGGTAAAGTCTTGAACGGGCGAAAGGGAAGTTCCGAATTTAGTGCTCCGCTAAGCTACTTGTTGGCAGGCTCGAAAGTCAATGAAACAGACCTATCTTAATATTGACGGAAAGTCGCCATATTCGTACAAGATTCTTTAGGAAACTTATTGAATTAAAAATCAATCAAAGGACTTTTTTCCAGGTTCTGTACAACTAACATGCTTTTATAAATTTTTCTCAAATTTTTTTTTCACTTCTTCCATCATGCAAGGACCTAGGAGCTGATATCATTCAAGCATAAACTTGTTTTGATTTGAAGACAAGCAAACATATACTGATATAAAACTTCATGATACATTATAACTATTCCGTGATGAAAACACCGGCAGTCGATACTCAGCTATGGATTCTGCTAGTTTACTGGACTTTCAAATCGACCACTAATTTGTTTCAATTTCTTATTTTATTTTACCAATCTTCTCTTCACAGCTGTCCCATAAAGGAGCCAAACCAATTCCGCCTTTATTTCAAAGTGAATTTTTTAAAATAAAAAATATGCGCAAATTGGAACATGTTTTTGTAACTAAATAATGAAATTTGTTTTGAGAAAGCAACTTTGCATTGCCTTAAAGGAAAAAATCCTTTGATTTACCTGTTAAAATAGGCTTAGTTATTAAAGATAACGCAACGAGGAAAAAAGAGATAAGTGTGCGAAGGATGAGCATGGATTTAGACCATGTTTGAAAGAAAACAATCAATTGTAAACACACTTACCTTTCAATGTAGACGTTTCTTTGAGTAAAAAATGCGTTGCTGAATTTGTGGACGCTACACAGAATAGCAATTTTATCAGAGCCCTTGAACGGAATATAATGCTTTTGAGGCTGTACAAGGCAGATGAATGTATCACGTAATTAAGATCTATTGATTCTGCAAAAACCTTTTTTTATGATGGTCTCTTGATTCTTATCGGAAACGCAAATTTTTAATGTGGGTTCAAAGAGCGCGTTCCCTTGCTTGTTTCTTTCTATTATAAATTTTGTTTTTCGCTCAGAACGGTCTTAGTGAAAAAAATTTAAGCTGTGTAGACCGCAACTATTCAGCTGAGAAGGAAAAGAGTTACAGTCAACTAGAATCGGTGTCTTCTTTTATTAAACGACGAGTGAGGTTTTAATGAACTGGGAAAACAAAGGCGGGGCCGTGAGCGGGAAGGTCTATATGACGGAAACGAGGAATGCTCTGGAGACTCATAGGTGAGAGGCGAGGTGACGGGGGGACGCCGCAGTGTGAGCAAGAGAGGGGGAAGCGTGAACACAGGTCTTCATTATGTTTTTAACTTTAAGATTGTGATTCCAAACTTTACAAGCCTGAAAACTGAAGGACGTTGATCATGTTATAATTATGTTTTGGCTGTTATGTGATAATGGTGTTAAAATCGACGACGACGACGACGATGATGATGATGATGATGGTGATATTATTATTATTATTATTATTATTATTATTATTATTATTATTATTATTATTATTATTATTATTGTTACTACTACTACTACTACTACTACTACTACTACTACTACTACT
>JAWDGP010005687.1:1132500-1145000 GCA_033675545.1 Elysia crispata
AAGATCTAACCACAGCTGGCAGGGTTACTTTAAGAGTTTTATATTTTTTAGATTTATGAAGCTATAGACCTAGCCAGCAAATATACTCACGAATTTTGAAGCAGCAGTGAAGAATTTCAGCAGATATCAAGGTGAACAGCGTAGACCAAAGCAAACGGCGAGCCTGCATTCAGACTAAAGGCAGAAATGACAGGTTTATTATGAAGAACTGGTCCACAGACACAAACACAAATAAAAATAAAAATACCCCCCTACCCCCCCCCCCCCCCCCAACAAAAAAAAAACAACAAACAAAAAAAATAAACAAAAAATGTTAATAATGCTCTCAGACTTTTTGTCATCTCTCCAGACAGGCTACATAAGGAGGCAGGTCGACAGATAATGTCTGTGTGCCCGTCCATAGTATTTTGCCCGTACGCAAACAAAGGACGAAAATAATTTGTGGAGTTCATAGAGATAGGTACAAAAATAGTAGGGAACAGGGTGAAAGTACAGTATATTTTTAAGGAAGGATTTCACCAGTCAACCAATCGGGAATCCCCCAGAAGGGAAAAAATTACATTGTTTTTTTCATCGAAATCTTCTATGTCTAATGAAGCTAGGCGAGCATTTCTAGACCACATAGGAACGTTAGATTTAGCATAAAGTTGTTAATTGCCCTAAAGATTGGAGTGGTAGTATTATTTTTCTCCAACATATTATTTTTCGAAAATTAAAGGCAAAAATGTGATTATTATTTTCTTAAAATAAAAAGGCGAATGTGCGAACTATTTCCTGTAAGCACAGCTGGGCACAGATGGCAGGAATGAAACTGAAAGCACGCACACAGTGTAGGCGGCGGCAGATCTAAAACCGTCGGGAATAGATCTAGGTCTAGATCTACATGATATAGTGTAAGATCTAAGTAAAGAATCTAAAAAGGCTGCTTATACATGGATTCTATATCTAGGGCCTAGATATTTACAGCAGCTAGATCAAAACAAAAGGTTAACATCTACAACTAGAGAAATCTAGATTTTACTTTTAAGCTAGGCTTCCAGATTTATTCATACTGTCATCATATTTAAGTAGGTTTAAATGGCTAAGAAGTCGCGCAAGGCAGTGCACTTTTATGCACTAAATGCGAATAATCAAAGCTTTCTAATAAGCATTTAAAACGATCCAAAATATATTGGGAAAGTATGGAATTAGTCGATTTTCTTTATTCCAAAAGGATTTAAAAACTAAATTTTGTGTTTAGAATAAGAATTATCGAGATATCTTGATTCTAGGTAAAGATGGGTAGCTGGGGGCATATATCTTGATCATTTAAGTAAAATGACCATTTATAAGCTTATTTAATACACACGCGCACTCCAGCCACGACAAAATGACACCATAGTCCCGTTCGTAGGACGGGGTTTACAGCATGTAGTATAAATTACGATGTGATGTTCCAAGAACAAAGCGAAACTTGTGTTTCTAACAATTAGAACTCATACAGTTGGCTTCTCCTTTCCGCATTGAAGGAAAGTTGGAAATGATTTTAATAGTCTGGAAATAGTTATAGGAAGTACGACTTATATCTGATCCTCCACAAATGTTGTATGAGTGCACTCGTAAAACATGGCGCCTATTCCGAACCGGATTGTATAGGGTTCAAAGGTCTTAAATACACTTCATTAAGATCGGGCAGTTCGATGTTCTTCTCTTCTTGCACAGTTAATCGTAGCGTCACCTAGTGGTGGATAAGTACCTAGCGCAAATAATTGCGGCGTTTAAGAACTGCGATTTATGAAGCTTTTATCGTTGTTATATAAAAAAAAAGTCAAAAACGTGAAGCGAATTTACATTTCTATCGATATTGATGTAACATACCCTAGGTATCATAGAAGTCAACAGTACTCTTGTATGTAATATACGGTGGTAAGTAATGAAACTGACACCGGAAGACAATATTTCCTAAGATTGATAACCTAGACATCTGGGTCTTTTTCTAGATAAGCTAGGCGTCACCGCTCACTGATTACAGGCTCAAAGTCGGCGGTCCATACGCCTGGTGGCCCAATATAACAGCTGTCTGGACTTTCTCGCTGAAGTCTTTGCTGGGTTGATAACTTATTTCAATATATTTATAACATTTGCCGTTACGATAAAACGTAGAATGTTTATGTTATAACAGTTAGCTAAGAATTGGTAGTAGAAGTGACATAGAAACATTTCTGTATTTTCCTGGATAAAAATTGAATCGCTCTTCATTCATCAAGCAGTCTATCATATAAAAAGTAAGCAAAGGAACTGAAAGCGAAAACTCAGCTTATCTTTCCTTTTCCAATCTTAAAAATCTATCAACTTCTTCATTGCAAGGCTGAATAGTGAGTATCAACAAGGAATGGTTTGAGCTACATTGCCTGGCTCGAATTCATAGGTGCCCATTTGTATCTACATGGTAGGGTTTACAAAAATATAACTGTTCATGTTTTTTATTCTCTAGGTTTTCGTTTTATTTTTTTTTATGTTTAATTTTGAAGAATTTATATTGTGAGAAGTTCGCTTTTAAGAAAAAGCTTGTCCGAACATATGTGAAATATATGCTTACCTTAAGAAAATTTTCTTTCTAAATTCTGCGGCTCTCTTTTGTTAACTCCTAATAGTTTTCACAATAGATTTGTTTGCTCTTTGAAACTTCCTCGCGGGAGGCTGCTGGTGGCTGAAATTTTCAAACGTTTTTCTGCCAAACGGAACGATTGCTAGACTTATTTATTAATGGTTACTGAAATGATCAGAAACTTATAAAAAAAAAGTTGGCAGTACGTCAGATCCGAACATATTTAACGCCATTATAGGAATAAAATCTAAAGTATGAGTAGTTTATTCAATCAGCAAAGATTTATTTACATTAAAAAAGTTAACCCACGTTAATATTTTAGCCCTCTGCGGGAAACAAAATTTTAACGTAGCTTTTTCGGTAGTGGATTTAACTGATGTGTTGCCAAAAAATATCGCTTTAATTTTCTCTTATTAATATATATATCCCAATTTTTTTTACAAAAATGGCTGCGAGTCAAAACCAACTGAGCCAGAAATATCGAGGGAGGGCAAAGCTATTCTTTATAATGTAGTGGACGCGTTGGAAAATACAAAAAAAAATGTCCCAAGAGGACAGAATTAGAAATGCAATCCATTGAATCGTCATTTTCTTTTAGGGGCCAAAAGAGTGGGAAAATCTAGAGCACATTCACTAAATTCATTTCATGCTCTGTTAATTTTGCAGGAAAACCTTCTGTAATTCTACTGAACTCTATTGTATACACAGATAACTTTTAATGTAACACCTCTTTGTTTTTACTGCAGTTTCACTTGCATACTGAGATTTTCTACCTGCACACTATGAAACCTTTATAAAAAAAAAATGATGAAAGGAGAAAAGTGTGATTGCCGTATAAATATGTGCCAATATTGCCTCTCGTACCGGATTTGAACCATCCAGACGAACTAAACTCAATGCCAATGTTATTGGTCTTGTTTTTTCTCTCCCCTTACACTAGTCACGTAATGGCGGATAAATACATTTGGGGCAAAGCACTCAAGGGAGGGCGTTGATCCGAAATCATTACGCTTGTCCTCAGGGTACAAAAATGGACGTTCATTCAGGTGAGAAGTATAATTGGATTAAGGCCAAATCCATTGTTGGTCTTCTCGGGGGATGGGTCTTTGTCACATAATTTAATGAAGGCTTAGGTTCATCTCATATAAACAATGTTTTTGATCAAAGTGACCCAATGTCTACAAAAGGCGGTTTTGCTCCGTTCCTTTTTCACTTCTCTCTCTCTCTCTCTCTCTCTCTCTCTCTCTCTCTCTCTCTCTCTCTCTCTCTCTCTCTCTCTCTCTCTCTCTCTCTCTCTCTCTCTCTCTCTCTCTCTCTCTCTCTCTCTCTCTCTCTCTCTCTCTCTCTCTCTTTTCCCCCTTCCTTTTTCTTTGTTTCTCTCCGCACTATCTAACTATTTCTCTGTCATTTCTATCATCATGTATCTTTTCATTCATCTTTCTCTTTCCATCGTTCTTTTTAGTTTTATTAAGCTACATATGATTCTCTCTCTCACCTCTCTGTCAACATTATCCTCTTTTTGTCTCATTCTATCCATCTACATATCATCTTCGTCTTGAAAAAGAGTCAGTTCTTTTGTTTAGTCTTCTACACCGAATTAAATATTACTATTGCTTTTGGGGTGTTTGCAACAATCAAGTGCAGAGGGGAAGAGGGGCAAAATATTCTACGACGAGGACAAATAATCCACCAGATCTGTAATCAAACATGAAGTTCCAATTACCTCGAAAATTGTGGTTACATAATATTTATGGGTTAAAATATTTATGGGGTGTATACAAGACATTAAAACAACAAGAACAACAGCAGCAGCAGCAGCAGCTGCAGCAACAAATAACCAAGGGAAAAAAAGGATGGGAAGTGAATTTGGGTTAAGCTAAAGTCGACCAGTTGCCTGGAAACTCCAACTCTATTTATGGCACGGGGCGCAAACTGGCCATGTAAACCGAATTGATTGTTTGGGGAAACTCCTAAGCACTCCACACCTGAATACATTGTTTTTTATTTTATTTACATGGAGAACATGTACAGCTGATTGCCATTGCTATGATCAGCCTCATAGGCTGGAGCCAATTTAGTGCCATTCCCGAAAATCCGAATAAAATCTGACTTGTGTGGAAAGTAGACGAATTGGAAAATTGCCCTCACTATTCACTAGCTGCTAATCGCATTACGGGGATTAGTATTTTTGTACAAAATTAAATCAAAGTTTTTAATCTGTGGCTGCACACACACACACACACACACATATATATACATAATTATATGTGTATGTGTATATATATTATTGTTTACACCATCTATCTCGGCCATAATTTCAATCAATATATGATTTATAATTTACAGCTGTATGGCAGATTTAATCTAAATCAAAATCTAGAGTCTGCCAATAAAACAAAGATTTGAAAATAAAAAAACAACTAAGATTCAACTAGACATGCATTGAATCAGGTACCCGCTCACAGCAGTCAAGCGGTCTCTCTCTCTCTCTCTCTCTCTCTCTCTCTCTCTCTCTCTCTCTCTCTCTCTCTCTCTCTCTCTCTCTCTCTCTCTCTCTCTCTCTCTGAGCTTCCTAGTGCCAATTTTTTTTGGTCTTTTCATGGTAACTGCTAGGGTGGTTGTCATGTTTCAAACACAAATTCTTTAAAAAAAATATGCCTAAAGTTCGGTTACCGAAAATAAACTTGAATGTCAAATAACTAACAAAGACTAGTTAAAGCGCAGCGGTACCGCATATAAATTTAAGTTTGGGTTTATCTAGTGATGAGGTGCGATCTCATGTAACCAACCCCGCCTCTGCCTTCACAAGTTGCTGTGATTCCGTTCGCTACAACAAACCAGGAATATAAAGCGAGAATGGTTGTCTGCGTTCACTAAAAAGTTTCAAGATAGTACGTATGGTAAAACACCTGTGGTAACCTCAAGCCGACAGGCCATGTACAATATTATTGAATTTTACTTCAAGCATACATTCTGTTTGTTTGGGGCATAACTGTTTTTATTTTGTAAAGCACTCTTTTCAGAGACCTCCTATCCCCCTTTCTATCCATCTTTATTTAATTTTAATCCCATTAAAAAAAAAGTCAGAAAATTTGATAGCTGTGTGTTCGAAAAATAAACGGTAATAACCACTGTGTAAGTTGGAGAAACGTTCCTTGGAGTGAAATTTATTTTAGGAAACATAAACATTAAATGATAAGTTCATTACGCCTTCCAAAATTCCACTCTCTGTCTAAAGAAAAAACCAATTCATAGGGCTCTTTGCGACGATTACTCATTTTCGGTTTTGGGGCAAGGAATAGTTAAAAAAAAAATTTTTTTTTGCTGCCATGACCATGCCTAATCAACAACATGCTGAAACAGGAAGGTTGTCTTAGATATTATGAGATCATTCCCCAATATACATACAAACGCGCACACAAAATGAATCTTTACTAGTTGTTGACTTTTGTACATTTCAAAACTGATCTATATCAAGATCGACAGATATAATACAGAAAAAACAAATTAGTTATGTGTTTGACGGTTTTAACTAGAGGCTCAAGCTTGATTGCTATTCAGTCGAGACAATCAATACCTCCTTTTAATCGCAGATCTTTTAAACGCACTTTATCGTGTAGATTTGAAGAAATGAATACCCTCAAAACAATCCAGCTTTAGACATTTTTTTCGGGAACTTATAGTCCTATTATGGGCGTTTAAGATCTTTATACACGAGATTGGTTAAGTTCACAATTAGCTGTTTTCCAGCGTTATTGCATCTGATAGTGAATTTTAATCTATCTTGTGTCATATATTCAGATCGAGGTTGTCCTGGATAGCTAAATTTCTTCTTTACAATTAGGACCTCTTGGGAATAAAGGACAATCAACTGAGTACGAGTACCTAAACGACGTTCTGAAACAAGGCCAAGTGATACATATCTGGGGTGCTTTCATAAATTTCATCCTTTGACAATGCAAAATATTATCGCAATCTTCCAGCACCAACTTATTCACTACAGTAGAAATTATAAGTAAATAATGTAACCAATTAGTTAAGGAAAACAATAAAGACATAATTCTACCACAGCTTACTCTAGCTGACCTTCCTCTCTGAACGTTCCCTCTTTTCTCAAGACACAAAAATAACCTCACACTATCCCTCTCCCTCTAGGCCATTTGGGAGGATTAGGAGCCCAAAGCACACAATTCCATTTGTGATGTCTTCTCAGATTATCATCAGCTCAAGAAACCATCAACATCCAGACAGAGCGAAGACAAATCCGTTATTTGAAATCCTTCTCCCGCCGCGGCCTAGTATTTAAATCTGAATTTCAAACCAAATCTTTTCACTTTAACTTTTTCTTGGTAAATTTCGATTCATTTTCTCGTACTGATTGAATAAAATTAATATACATTCAAAGTCACTACATTTTTGTTGCCTTAGCATCAAGTTTATTGGGTTTTTTTTTAATTTGGAATGTATTAAATTATAAAGTGCATTAAAAAACTGTTGTTTTCTATTTGATTATGAAAGTGTATCGTTAATGATCTTCGTTTCATATGTCTGGTGCATTCTAATGACATATTTTAATCAATGAGACTTCATTAAAAATATTCATAACTGTTCCTTTTTTTAACTAGATGATTTCGAGACATACAATGAAAATCGGGGCCAAAAGCAATGAGCTGCCAAAAAAAAAAATACTTCCAAAACATTTCCTGACAACGACAAAAAAAAAAAAAAAAAAAAGACAGGGACATAAACTAAACCCTTTCAAGTTCAAAATGCCCTTATTATAGAAAGAACGAAACAATTTAATTATGAATCTTGCAGTTAAACGATATTATACAAGTTGAAAGTAAGGTGAACCTCAAACTATTAAAATTAATTCAACTCATTTTTTACCCGAAACTGTGATACCATTAATTTGCCTTGTTTGAATATAAGTAATTATTAAAAAAAACAACAACAGTTTTTAACGATAAATTAAAGTGAGCTAAGTTTATTCTTACATCACTTTGAGCTTTTCACCTATCCCAAACATTATGAGCTCTATAGCGAAAGTGGAATAACGCATCCTGTATCGAACTAAAAACTACTTGAGGGAAGAAGAGTTAAAGAACAATAAACATAACATTTTATGATTTATCGATGGACCATTAATTCCCTAAAACACCAAATAATAGATTACTATCACCCAATCTGTACATTTCCTCGAAATGCTTAAAAAATAGAGTATTCATTTGTATTTGAAACTTGTTCATCCTTGAGCGTTTCACGCTTTTTCTACTCGTCTTCTTATTGATTGCTGTGTATTAAGCATCTCTGTCTAAAGTGTCATGAAACTGATGCTGTCTGGTTTTAAAGTCAGATTGTCATTTGTGTCTCCTTTATTCAAATGTCGCTATAGTTTGTCATTCGACACTTGTTTGCTCGGAAAATTATCAGCGTATTAGATTTCTTAGTATTGAGAGATTTATGCATACTGTTGGTTATTATCGAACGACCAGGAAAGAAGACTTTGAGGCGGGTGGGGGAGTATATAACTGTGTAACCTATAACCACTTTTATCGCAACAATTAAAAGTTTAATCAATGCCTATTTCTAAAGGGCTGTATCAATTTTTCCGCCGATTCCCTAGATTTAATTAAAAAAAAAAACAAAACGTGCAGATTGCAAAAATTACTGATGTAGCTATTTGATATATTAGCGGAGTGAACTTTGTTGTGCTGTAATTTTTTTTATATCTTTATTACATTGAAATCTGTTTCAATAGGTCAGTTCTAGAAGTGAAAGATGTCTTTATCGTTGAAACGGAAACTAAATGGAAAAAGACAACAAAAACGAGCTCATATAATTATATTATTTCGTGTTAAATAGAGTAATTTTTATTGTTCATGTTTTTAAACAAGAACATTTTTGTTTTGTTGTTTGTTATCTGCATATGTTTCAATCATTCTTCAAATTTATAACACTGCGAACAATACAAACACGGAGAAATCTGTTTTTAGTAAAAGGCTTCTTATTCTAGGTTCCATCATTTTCTTTATCATCTTATCACTTTTCATTTTTCACTTCAAATAATTTTAAAAGCAATGTAAATAATAAAACGTTATTAGAGCGTGAAGAAATGTAGGGCATGAAAAATAGTTTTTCCAATTTTTAGCAATATTATGAAAACAGGATCAATCTTAAAAGGCTTATGGACAAAGCTCTTCATAATTTCGCATGATTATTTCAAAAAGAAATATTATTTCTTCGAAGGAGAAGAAAGAAAACTTCTCGATTCTAAGCACAAAGGAAAAGAAACTAAAGTAACTTTTGAAGTATAAACAAAAAAATTCAACAGTGTTTATATTTCCGGCTCACCTCAACATAGTATTGTCCAGAACAGTAGCGTTTCTTAAATTTGTATTTCAAGAGGAACGGTGAAGCTGTCAATCCATGAACTTCGTTTCAAGAACAGATACTTTCATTCGCTGATCTACCTTTAACATTTTGTCAACTGAGAAAAGCCCTCCCATCTTTAAATAACCCTTGGTTTGGAATTGATTTTTTTAAAAGAGACTATGATTCTCAAAGCAAACTACATTTATAAATCTGTGTAGACTTCAATTGTTTATTTTTTAAAGCTGCTCTTCTATGACGACCATGTGTGAGTCAAATAGTGCAGCACTAGTTCCAGATACAATGCAGTCAGAGGACCCGAAAGACAACTAGACTTTGTTATTTAATGAGTCTTTGATAACTAAATTATTAGATCCAGATCAATTCATCTACCATAACTTTAAGTGTAACAGTGTCGTAATGAAGAATTCTCTGCTGATTTTGAAAACTGAATGATTTATAGGTCCTTTTAAATGCTTAGTATAATTTACACAAAATTGTATACATGTTAATAAGCTTACATTTCAAGCTAAAGCTTGCCACACACTGCACAAGCCTATTACTCAAGTGACTTGTCTCAAGCCATATTGCACAATCACAGTTTCAAGTCTAGTTCAAGTTCCACCCACACACTACGCAATCTTTTTTCTCAATTGACTGGAAGAAACTATGGCGCCCACGAGGAAACAGCGGTTAATTCTATGCACCTTGTATATTCAATTAAAGTTAAAACAGCGGAAAAATAGATCTTTCTGGGCAAAAAAGTGGCTTCTAGAGAGGAGTAGAATTAATCATACCACACTATTAGAAGAATTGAGGTTGTACCCAGCTGATTTTACTAATTTTCTTCGAATGTCAGAAGAAAATTATTTAGAGCTTTTAAGCATATTGGACCCTGTTCTTAAAAAGCAAGACACTGTGTTGAGGCAGTCTATTAGTTCCCATCCTCGCGATTAGCACTACTGTCAATTTCTTTGACAAAATGAACCATTTCCACGTATGCCTTGTCTTTTAAAATTCTATTACTGTATTCCTTGGATTTGATACGCCATAAACACTCATAGGATTTGTATAGTTCGATAAATTTTAAAACAGAGTCTCTAGACCAGGATGCCATTTTAATTCGCCTTGACAGAATCATCGAATGATAGACTAGAGCTTCTACAGTTCTTTATGTCTGTATCATAGGCCTAGCAGGCTAGCACTAACAATAATTTTAAAAAAATTATTTCTCAAAATACTTTAAAGAACAGGAAACTGACGCGAGACTTTGTTAATTTGAGGTCGCTGATTTCATATATGCCCTTAGTTTTTTTCTACGATAAATATTAATAATTGTAGGTCCAGTTAAAAAATCCCCACTACCTCCAAGGCACACCCATTTCCTGTGCCCACCGTCGGCCAAGAGCTGGCGAGACCGATCCCGCCAGGTGTTCACGTGCAGCGGCTTGAGACTTGAAGCCTCAACACCAAACAGAGTCTGGTCTCCTACAAGTCAATCAAACTTGGCCTAAATCACATGCACAACTTTCCAGTATTACCACACACCTACAGGTAAACTTGGGCAAATGACTTGTATCCTGTCAATTGCCCCAGTTCACTTGCAGGTATGTGGGGCGCTTAAAGGAAAAAAAAACAACGCACGCAAAATTAACTTTCAAATAAAAATTAAATACACTACGAAAAAAGAAGTCACTGATGCACATAGAGTAGGCTCACAAATGAGGAATACAGTAGTGACATTAAAGCTTGTAAAATATCATTAATAATTATTATGTCGATGTACAGAGATATTTGACACAGTATGCTTTTTTTCAAAATCACACAATCATAATCAATGGACCATGACTATAAGTCTTGTGGAACATCCTTTCCAACCCTGTCACTGGATCTACACATAACAATATATGTTCCTCTGCCATGCAGACAAGAAAATAACTTTGAGGAATCTTCCATAAGTCCTTTTCACCGCTGAGTTGGTCAGAACAGCAGACTTTCCTCTCTTCCTTCCTCTGTCACTTTCATTCCATGCCTTGAGAGAAGACCTGATTCCAAGAGGACTTAGAGTGAGTACTAGGAAAGATGTGGTTGTCAATCTTGTGGCACTCGGTGAATCAACAGCAACAGCGAGAGAGAGAGAGAGAGAGAGAGAGAGAGAGAGAGAGAGAGAGAGAGAGAGAGAGAGAGAGAGAGAGAGAGAGAGAGAGAGAGAGAGAGAGAGAGAGAGAGAGAGAGAGAGAGAGAGAGAGAGAGAGAGAGAGAAAGAGAGAATAGGTGGGAAAACGAGATTCACTAGCAGCTACAAGACATCTGAGCAAGCATTGATGTTTTTGTTGAGGTAGACAATCTGAGGAAGTTTAATCTGAGCTGCAACTGGAAATGGAAGAGACTGATTGCTGTTCCTGATATGGCATAAAACCTGCTTCCTCGGAAACGTGATTATATTTCTACCACCCTCAATCCACTCATAGTGGTTTGAGGAGAATCGGTCTGAGGGAATAATTATAATTTTTACGATTTGCTGAAAATTGTAAATAGTTTACCTACTGCCAGGATCGCTTACCGTCCAGGAATCCATTGCTGCGTCGGTGAAGTTCATGAAAGGGTCATGTACGCTCTTGGCAAGAAGTTGCAATCTTTGTGGAGGAAATGTAAGCGTCTTTGTACCAATTTCGGTGGCCAAATTTAACCTTTTATGAACATTTATCAACTGAGATTGTCAAGAAAAAAGAAATATGGCGAATCACGAATTCCTGTTGCGTGTCTGACGCAATGCTGTCACCGGGTTGGTACAAGGATTTGAATTGGTCTCTGTAATTCATACGTCTCAAATTTGACAAGTTGTTCCGTGACAACGGGTGTTTGGAGACAACTAGCCCCACTCCCAGTATGCCGATCTTCACGTCCGCATTAGATTGTAAAATTAATTTGGCTATAATTAGTCCTCTTCTGCAAGTTGTAAAAAAGGATTTGCTGCCAATCCAATCATAGCAATATTTGTCACATGTATAGCGACAAAAACTGTTCAGAGACAAAAAGACTGATGACATTTTGTGTACCCCTTAAACTCTCCCCAATATTCAAGAGAGGGATAGAGAGAGAGAGAGAGAGAGAGAGAGAGAGAGAGAGAGAGAGAGAGAGAGAGAGAGAGAGAGAGAGAGAGAGAGAGAGAGAGAGAGAGAGAGAGAGAGAGAGAGAGCGATGGTGTCTTCTGGGGTCATTAAAAATGTTTATTCCGCGAGAATTAGGATGTGCGTAGTGGCTTACTCCCCCAGATATTGGTGTGATGGCGTCAAACAGTTTTGAACCCGTTTTTAGATAGGCTGCGAATTAGTTTCCTTATAAGGAATGTTTTCAAAGCGAATGAGTCAGTTGCTACTTTTAAGATTGCGTGGAGATAATCGGAAAGTTGTACTAAATGTCTAGTGATTGAAGCTAGCTGGTCGCTCCATGGTCTGGGCTCACAGTTACCGCAGGGTGGGGGCCAGTACTGGTGAGGGCACAAGGATCAGGACAAGGCAGGGAAGCGGATTGAGATGTC
>JAWDGP010005687.1:1147500-1200000 GCA_033675545.1 Elysia crispata
AAGAAAAGAACTTAAATGGATGGAAAACAGTACACTGATGTCTTTGCCTAAAAAAGACCAGTAAAATTTAAATGTCACTGCCTTTTCCTCCTCCACCTGCAATAAAAAAGAAAACTTTCAAGACGAAGCACGCGAACGTTTAAGGGAGAAAACCCTTAAAACAGTGAGTGCTGTTTCCTATAGCGAAAATTAACTAAACGTTTGATAGATCAAAGCATTTCGAGCTTAAAGTAATAAAGAATCATTTCCATAATAGAGGTAATTCATGATTAAAAATTGCTGGCAGATTTTTCCAAGAACCTTATCAATTTCAAGGGAAGAACACTGTGATATTTTAGGCTTTATTATATGCTTCTTGAATATTTTCTGAGGAGATTTATACTTATTTTGTAATCTTAAGCAAATTTCAAAACTCAAACAATCATTATAAGTCGGACCCAATCTATCATATGATACCTGGCTATAACGAGTGGCGAGCTAACTCACAAGAGATCGAGAGATAGATAGATAGATAAATAGACAGACAGATAGAAAGAGAGAGAGAGAGAGAGAGAGAGAGAGAGAGAGAGAGAGAGAGAGAGAGAGAGAGAGAGAGACACACACACACACGCACACGCACACACACAGAGGTAGAGACAAGAGCAGGATGTAAGCCTAGTGAGGCTGAACTACTCAAACCAGTACTAACGATGTGTGCGGTTTATTTAGACAGGAGAGATAAAAAGTGGAGAACAGAAATAACCAACAAGAGCGATAGAGAGAGAGAGAGAGAGAGAGAGAGAGAGAGAGAGAGAGAGAGAGAGAGAGAGAGAGAGAGAGAGAGAGAGAGAGATAATAGTAACCTAGAAAATATACCATGTCTTCATTGAATTTAAGAAAACCTTCGATGGAATATGGCATGACGCTCTTTGGGCCACCATGAACAAATTCAACATGAGCCAGAAGCTGATCCACACCATCAAGGAACTATAAGCAAACGCCACCAGTGCAGTACTTATACAAGGAACGGTACGAGAATGGTTCCGTACCTCAGTTGGAGTCCGACAGGGTTGCCTGCTGTCGCCGACATTGTTCAACATTTTTCTTGAACGTATCACGACTGACAGCTTGAAAGACAGCCCAGGCACAGTCAGCATTAGAGGGTGGGCAATCACCAGCCGCATGCTTGCCGATGACATTGGCGGCTGGCAGGAAAAGAAGAGGAACTGACCAGCTTAGTGAAACACCTGAACGAAGCATCCTCGTGATATGGCATGGAAATCAGCGCCGAGAATACCAAGCTTATTACAAACAGTGCCCAGCCAATCATCACAAGATTACGGTCAGCGGAAAAGAACTGGAGATAGTTGACCATTTCAAGTACTTTGAAGGAGTCACAAGTGAGGAAGGATCGAAGACCGGAATCCTGGCAAGAACGGCACAAACAGCAACAGCAATGGCAAAACTGAAGACCATGGAGATACAGAATCATCCATCTTGGAACCAAGGTGAAGCTTCAACGCGCGCTGGTCATCTCAATCATGCTGTATGCATGAGAGGTATGGACGCTGAATGCAGACCTACAAAGGAGGATCGAAGCAGTAGAAATAAGATGCCTCAAAAGACTCTTTGGTATCTCATACAAGGACCATGTCACTAACAAGTCCGCAGAAAGGTCACTCAACAAGTAAGTCACTACGAAGATATTCTGAGGGGTTAAAAAGAGGAAACTCAGATGGTATGGGCATGTAATACGCTCGGAAGGACTTACAAAGACAATCCTGCAAGGAACAGTCCAAGGGAAGAGAAGACGGGGCAGACAGAAGAAGAGTTGAGCCTAAAACATCCTTCAATGGACAAGGAAAAGCTTCGCTGTCGCTCAGGCAATCGCCCGCAGCCGCACCAGGTTGAGCCAGCTGGTCTATCGTTCATCCATCAAGCGGGTGACAGTAACAGTAACGGAAAATATAAAGATTTAACAGCCGAGGAATGAGAGAGAGAGAGAGAGAGAGAGAGAGAGAGAGAGAGAGAGAGAGAGAGAGAGAGAGAGAGAGAGAGAGAGAGAGAGAGAGAGAGAGAGAGAGAGAGAGAGAGAGAGAGAGAGAGAGACTCACACACACTCACAGAAAGAGGCAAAGAGATATAGAATGAAAAAAAGGTATTTAAACAAAGAGAAGAGGGATGACATCTTTTTACAATGTATACATCTCCTGAAATACATCATTTTTTTTTTTTTTACAAAACTCTAGTAGTAGGAGTAGTAGTAGTAGTAGTAGTAGTAGTAGTAGTAGTAGTAGTAGTAGTAGTAGTAGTAGTAGTAGTAGTAGTAGTAGTAGTAGTAGTAGTAGTAGTTGTAGTAGTAATAGTACTAGTAGTAGTAGTAGTAGTAGTAGTAGTAGTAGTAGTAGTAGTAGTAGTAGAAGTAGTTGTAGTAGTAGTCGTAGTAGTAGTAGTAGTAGTAGTAGTAGTAGTAGTAGTAGTAGTAGTAGTAGTAGTAGTAGTAGTAGTAGTAGTAGTAGTAGTAGTAGTAGTAGTAGTAGTAGTAGTAGTAGTAGTAGTAGTAGTTGTAGTTGTAGTAGTAGTAGTAGTAGTAGTAGTAGTAGTAGTAGTAGTAGTAGTAGTAGTAGTAGTAGTAGTAGTAGTAGTAGTAGTAGTAGTAGTAGTAGTAGTAGTAGTAGTAGTAGTAGTAGTAGTAGTAGTAGTAGTAGTAGGAGGAGGAGGAGGAGGAGGAGGAGGAGAAACAGATTGAATTGAGCAAAAAAAAAAAAACAACAATGCTGAGTATAAAAATAAGGTAGTATTTAACAACAAATCCGTGTAACCTTCACCTCTTTGAGACTGCGACGATACAAAAGATCTATTTCCGCATCCTCTCGTGCATTATGCTAAGTCCATTTGAAGCTGAGCGTTAGAGTGCTTCAAGGCATTCTAGATCATTTTCACGTAAAATCTTTAATAGTGAAAACAAATTGAAAATTACCCCAATAATCCGATTTTGAGAAAGTGCAAAAGTCTACTTTGTGCCTCATTGTTTTGCCATATATATTCTCCACTTCCTGCCAACAGTCTTATTTTCGCCCTATTAGATTTGATAATAAATATTTCGTGCCCACCAGAGGGAAATTAGGGCGAACAACGTCTTTCTCCATCCGGCGAAACAGTTTTAAAAGTGAAAAATGTGAACAAACTAGAAAGACGCAGGGAGTCCAAATAAATTCATTTAGTGTGGACGAACCATCAGCAGACCCAAAGGATATAAATAAGAAGAATATCGAAATCTTTCTCAGCCCACAAATCGCCTTTAATGCATTATAAAAGAAGCTAAATCAGTTAAGCCGAACAAAATTGACCAGAATATGAATTGAGGGGGAACAGGATTTACCTCCAAACTGAAGGGAATTCAAGTTTCCTTTGAAAATGCAACACTATAATTCTTAGAGAAAGAAATATAAGAATCGAAACAAAACATTTGTTTGAAAGACAAATGTGAAACTTTCATTACTCAGTGCTGCAACTTAGTCGAAAAAAGGTTTGCCTCAAGAAAGATATAATCTTTTTTTTTTATAATTATTTCTAGGTAAAAGTTTTTCATCTGCTTCCCAATCAAGCAGTGGTGACTGAGTGTATCAATTTCACATGATGCTCCTGCTCTTTTGTCTCGCTGATAATGACTGTGTTTTTATTCCACTTAGTTGCATCGCAATCCACCATAATTCCCTTTAGATCTTTTAATACGCAGTATCTCAAAGACTCACTCACTCTCTCTCTCTCTCTCTCTCTCTCTCTCTCTCTCTCTCTCTCTCTCTCTCTCTCTCTCTCTCTCTCTCTCTCTCTCTCTCTCTCTATTTCTCCCTCTGCAACTGCCCTTTTTTCACATTAACAATAGCAACAACAAAAAAGGCATCAGCGAAAATAGCGAAAAAAAAACAAAAAAAACTCCTAGCTACCCCCCCCGACACACACACTTTTCTCACCTCCGCCATAATCAGATCCTCTCTTTATTTCTCTTTTCCTCTGTCTCCCTCTGTGTCTGTGTCTGTCTGTCTGTCTGTCTGTCTGTCTGTCTGTCTGTCTGTCTGTCTGTCTGTCTCTCTCTCTCTCTCTCTCTCTCTCTCTCTCTCTCTCTCTCTCTCTCTCTCTCTCTCTCTCTCTCTCTCTCTCTCTCCTTTCCTCTATTATATTTTCTCCTTCCCCGTCATAACATGCCAACTTATGACTTACGTGAGTTTAGCTGCTCCCCTAGATTATCTTTATTTTTTGTATATTTCTCTCTCGTACCCTCTTTTCTTGCAAAATAATAATACCTTTTAGTCTGTATTTCCACCTATTTTTCAGTATTTGTTTCTTTGTATCTCATATTTTGTTGCTTTCGTTCTCTCTTTCTTTTTCTGTCTCTTACTATCCATTTATTCATCTATTTAACTCTATCTGTCCTCTGTCTATCTCTCTCTCTCTCTTTACTCGCCTCCTTGTGTCTTCAACATTCATGTCTTATGTTTTTTTTTCTTTTTACTCATCTCAACTTCTTGCGTCTTACCTTAGTGTTTTTTGAGTTTGTCTAGCTTGAGGGGGGAAAACAACTTTGAATAACTGTTTGAGATGTTAACTCCCATCTTTATCCTAAAATTTAAGGGGTTTTTCTTTTTTTTTTTAAAAAAAAAAGGATTAAGCCTCTATTTTCGCAAGATAGACCTCACATTTCTAGTCCCCTTTTATGTCCACACAAGAAATCAATGGAACGTCCCACGCTTGGTTTTGTATTCATGACCAGAGGTAACCTGAGTGCGATGATGCCCCAGGAAAAATGAACATTAATGGCGTATCTCACACATCTCGATTAGAGAAGACTCACCCACTCTCTGCAATCACGCTTCCTAGAGTTTCAGAACAACATGGGCCATATTATCCAAACGCGTTATAGTTAGATAGCAAAAATTGCTCTGCAGAAATTCACAGCTATTTAACCACAAAACCTGAAAAAACATTATATCGATGTTATCAAAATTAATGCTTAAGGACATGTGATGTTTTACAATACTTTATTTTTCCCAATTTCATTTTTTTCGCTAATTATTTTTAGATTGCATCATATTGATAAACACACACCACTGGGAAAAGTAAAAGAAAAAAAATTCTCTCTGATAACAAAGTGAATGTTGCAACGAGTATTTAATCGAATTAAGTTCATCAGTCTCTGCTCAAAGTGTTTTTCTGTGTTGATTTTTATGATGTATTTTTATATGGGCAAAAGATGAAACAACAAGATACGGCGTTTTGTACCATAGTATTGATGTGAATTTGTGTTTTATAATGTAAATTTTCAGCTATATTTCTGGTTGTTTTTTTTTTCTTATAAATTTAATTTTACATTAAAGTTTTAAATTAGAAATTTTGATTTTTTTAAATCTAAAAGTCCATCATCTTAAACATTTTCCTGATTGTAACCATTTTCTATACAGAAAAAATAATCTTCCAACGTAAATCCATCCTTATATTTGTATCATAGGACTTTTCTCATAGGCTTATTGCAAGAGATATTGAGGTTGTGTTTGTAGCATACCAAAAGAATAATGAAATAAGTCATAGATCAAACTCTGTCAGTGAACACTAACTTTTCTTGCAGCTAGGTAAAGTAAGGTATCTTTCAGAGAGTTCACACGAAGGCGCCATTCCTAGCTTTAGATCAAGGTGATCAAGAAAACCGATACTATATCTTATCAAGTGGGATATGAGCAAAGGAAAATAAAAGAACAATGGCATAACAATATTCTATAAGAGCTATCTTAAGTTTATCTCAGACCGCCAGGTTTTGCTGTTTTTTTTCCATATAATTATATACTGATCCTATCGGAAAGCGCAAGGATGGCTGTGGGATTAGAGCGCTCGCCTTCATACTTACAAGTATACTCATCGTCGGTTTAATATCCCACCCTCGGTGGGGGAATTTAGGTCCTAATCGTTTTTAGTTTCAATCCGCCAAAAACTGTCTCGTTTTATATCATGATATAGTCTGAGATGCTTTTATTGACAGTTTTCGTAACTTTTCAAATACCAAAGTTGATTTTTTCTGTTTGCTCCCTTTGGTGCTGAACATTTTTTTTTTTTTTTTTTACCTAAGTTCAATGAAAACATTTCTTTAAATTCACTAAATAGGATATTATGCTCACTCAAAGAACTTGAAATCCGCTCAAAAAATTGTGTGTTTGTTTGTTCGTTTGTTTATTTTTACTATTTCCGATTTCGACTACTTTTACTGTTCTAAAACAGCGACTACTTTGTACTTTATATGTCTTAATAAGGTTATTTTATTATATGAGAATCAAAGGCTTCGGATCACTGCTTCAAGTACTTCTATGCTAAGAGGATATCACAGACTATTCAGTTGTGACTGTGATACAAATTCAGTGCTTTTCTGAGTTTTACACTTCTTATGCATCTTAAAATAAAAGTAATCATGTTTCACTAATATTCTGTTGTTGTTTTTTTTTTCAGCTTAAAACAGTTTGGTAACTAAACTGATTGCTTTTAAATACAGATCAGTGTTAAACTTAAAGGTAGCATAAAATATAATTATTAAAATATGTAATGTTGTATTTGGTTAATTTCAATCAGTGAATTTTTTCTGTATCTTTCTCTGCGCTCCTACTGGTACTCAGGAAAGGGTTTATGAAAATGTAGCCTGCAAGCTGACTGTTTTAATCAAAAGTCTGCTCTAAAAAAGTAATAATATAATAGTGTAGTGGCAGCTTACCGAGGACTATGTTCAGAATGAAGATATTTTTTTTCAGGGCGGCAGGTATGAAAAGTAGATCGATTTACTATGTTATATATTATAACAATTAACTGTATAATCATAAGTTGTATTTACAGGCCTGGATCTAGATCTTCCATACATAATGTTTAGTTTCAACGTGCTTTCTTTCCAATTTTAAATTATATTTCATTTTAGTCATTTACTTGAACAGAGCCCATATATCTTGCCTTAAAAAAGATTTATGATAAATTTTTAGAGTGGTCGAAATGACTAGGCTATTACTTAAAGGATCTTGACTAGTTATATCACAAATAAACTCATTCACAAGTTAAAAATTCCTAGGTTTCTCATTTGTTTTCGCTGTTTCATTATCATAGCAAATGCTGTATATATAAATATATATTAAATAGGTAAGCTTATTTGGAGCATATATATGTATTAAAGGTCCTGCTAAATATCTGTTTTTCTTATTGGCTATGCATCTCTTGAAGGTGATCTACATCGATATTCAAGACCTACTCTGGGACATTATATAACTTAGGCGAACCAGTGGTATTAAAAAAAGGTTCTACAAACAAATCCTACTGAAAACATCATTTTACTTTCTGTCCTTTGGAGCACCGCATTGATGACGCTGCTGACATATCGATATCGGAAAAATTATCCTCCGATACCGGTGCGGCCCCTCTTTCTGAAATCTCTCTCTACACTCACAGTAAGATCTAAGTCTAGATTCTGGATCTTGTCGGTAAATAGAGATAACCGTAAAAGGTTGAAGTAGTTGATGTTGATCCTTTGGAAAAAAAATGTACAGGATGCTGACATAATAATTATTTTTTCGTTAAAGAATAATACGTTTTTGAGGTCTTTTGTTGAAGTTGATTGAGAAATACGAATCTGAAAAATTTTCTTTCTTACATCATGGGTGCCTAACCAATGGATATTTCCTCATGTCGGAATGGTAGATCAAATGGCAGTATACTGGTAAGATTAGCTCAAAAAAGGTAAATACATCCAACTTATCTAAAATTTGTGGCCATGATTGTATGAGACAAAATGAAGGGTTTTCTTAGTACCGACAGAAAGATATTCCTAGCAATAATTTTTTATTTGGAGGAAGCATACCCTGACTAAAACAATATTGATGTGTTGTCAAATACCTCAATCGGAATTCCGTTTAGTTGATAATTTAGAGGTTCAGAGTTCAAATCTTGGCTTCGGTAAACGTGTGGCAGGTTGAATTTCATCGAAACAGTGATGCTGGCCTGACACGTTGAAATGATCTGCTGATGCCTGGCTCTATTAAACTGTTATGTTTAAAAGCTTAATCACTTCCCATTTCCTCGGTTGTCGATAAAACCAAGTGTTTCCTGATATTTTTTGTGCAAACAGTAATCAATTTTGGAAGTGATGATCCGAAATGGGAGTTCCTTGAAATTTGCAAACGCCGGAACCAACAATCTAGGGTTTATTTTTTTTCTCCCATAGATAAAATCTAAGTGAAATTTTGTAATCAGCGTCGAAGATTAGCATAATCTAAGGTGAGTTTCCTTATACATGCGTTTTAAAGCAAATTAAAATTAATTTAATGAAAATAAAGTTCCATCCATTTTTTCCCAATTTTAAATTCTCTCCCTATTTCTCTCTTCTCCTCTCTCCTATATCTTTCTTCCTAGACTCCTACAATTTCTCCCTCTCTCTTTATCCCCTGCTGTTTCTCTACACTCTGTTGTCATGATGAAGCTGAGGGGACAGTTTGGGTGGAGCGATTTTGAAGGCTGCTCACACTTTGAGCGTGAATCCGCCAAGACAGCAGGAGAAACAAACTGTCGATCCTAGGGGACTACTTCCTGAGCTCCAGTAATGGGCAACTTCCGACGAAAAGATGTTCCTCTTTGTTAGCAGCAAAGTGTTTTTCCCCCTTGCCCTCACCCCCACCCCCTCCCTCCCTCTCTCTCTCTCTCTCTCTCTCTCTCTCTCTCTCTCTCTCTCTCTCTCTCTCTCTCTGTGTCTATCTATCTGTCTGTCTGTCTGTCTCTCTGTCTGCCTCTCTGTCTGCCTGCCTGTCTGTCTGTCTGTCTGTCTGTCTCTCTCTCTCTCTCTCTCTCTCTCTCTCTCTCTCTCTCTCTCTCTCTCTCTCTCTTTCCCTCTCCCATTCTCTCTTTCTTCCCTCTGTCTTTCAATCTGTTCTCTGCGTGCTTATGTATTTGTTTCTGCTCCTCTTCCTTTTATTATCGCTTCCTCTCTCCCTCTCTCTGTCTCTCTTTCTGTCTCTCTGTCTCTGTCTCTGTCTCTGTCTCTGTCTCTCTCTCTCTCTCTCTCTCTCTCTCTCTCTCTCTCTCTCTCTCTCTCTCTCTCTCTCTCTCTCTCTCTCTCTCTCTGTCTTTCTCTCTTCTGTATTCTACCTCTCTGTTATGTTGTTTTTCTCTCTTTATCTGCTTGTCTTATTCTCCCTCCGTTATTCTCTCTTTTGCAACCATTTGATTTATCTTTCTCCCTCTTCTTCGCTGTATCTCTTAATCCACCTTCTGTATTTTTTTCTTGTTTTTATTTTCTCCCCATTCTCTTGACCTTAGTATGAACTCAGTTATACAGAATCGCGTGCTAAGGGCTAACCCATAAAGCAAAGACTGGCAGAGCTAATTGTCACTGCTTTCAGAAAACAAGATTATCACTTATCCATCAACCGCAAAAGTTGATGCATAAGGTGAGTTGACCTGGCAGTTTTTAAGATACTTATTCAGTCAAAGGCGTTGCTATTTCATTAGTACTATCACGAGTAGAATGCCACCATGACTATTCAATTAATCATTGTTTTTACCTAATGCCTGGATCGTTAAGGTATAAGCTCTCTGATGATGAATTTGTCTGGCTCAGAGGGTGGAAGAGCGGGTGTTTTTGCGTAGGATGTAGGTCTATGAGTGAACAAAGAAGGTAGGGGAGAGGGGAGGAGGAGATAGAAAGAGAGAAACAGAGAGACACAGAGAGAGGGAGAGAAAAAAAAAAAGGGGGGGGGGGCAGGAAACAGACAGACAGAGAGATAAATAGATAGAGAGATATGAGGAATATTGTTTTGTGTCATTGCAGTTTACAATACTTTTTCTTAGAACATGAAAGAACTTAAGTTCAGAACATTTCATAGAATAACAAAATGTTCTATACTGTCTGATTGTTGTGATAATGAGGTGTTAGCCATATCGCTTGCATATTTTGAATGAACAAAAAGTTGAGTTCACAATAAGCATGTCTAAAACCTGTTGACATTTAAGTGCAATTAAAGACGAAAATAATAGTAAGAGATATCTTTGTGCCAGATTCTTGGTTTCCGAACCTGAAGGTCCTGAGTACGAATCTTGGCTAGGCTGAGTATCGATCAAACATTGGAAAGATCCCTTAACTCATTATCTCTATTAAATGAGTAACCCTCTACACTCTAAACATGAAAGTGTAATTTAACGTTTGAAAATAAGTCGCCTAGTGAAGATGCTAAAGTAAAGAATAACATACAATGGCAAAGGTCCAAAGGAAGATTCGTTCCTCACATTTACTGGAAATATCTTTCGCACAATCATCTTCAATTGACTGAAGACAGTAGGTAAATATACAACTAAGAGAAGGATCGTTAAGCTTTAACTGACAGAACAGATCGCCCATGGTTCAAAAAGTAACATTGAGAAGCTCATGCCTCGGCTAGACGTTCAAATGAAATCGATCTACCAATTGGCAAATCATCACAAAATCGCTCCGCTCCGTTGTGAGAGCTCTGTGTTTCCATGTGACCATCATCTTTCGATTTATTGCTCCATAATGGTAAAAAAAAATGGGATGATGCGCCTGTATGTTTGTGCGCTTGTGCGCATACATGTTTATGTGTGTGTGTGTGGGGGGGGGGGGAGGGAGAGGAAGAGGGAAAGGGCGCAAAAAATATAAGATCAGACGCTAGAGAGCTGCTTTAAGTAGATTAAACATGTAGCATCACAAGAGAATATTTAATAAAAGTTTAACATTTCTCTGCGAATAACTTGTTTGCGTCACGCCAATCGTTAACTCATTATAATTCATCGTTTTCTCTATTCCTCCTCGCCTTTTTTTCTCTAGCCTCTATCTTTGTCTTTCTCTCGTGTTATTATGCCTTTCTTCGCTCTCATTTGTGTTTTTCCACTCCCTTCGTCACTCCCTTCATTACTCCCTTCATTACTCCCTTCGTCACTCCCTTCGTCACTCCCTTCATTACTCCCTGTTCACAAAAAAGGCGCATTTTTTTTTTTTTGGTGATGGTCAGAGGGAAAGGGACGGAAAGACGTTAGGAGAGAGAGAGAGAGAGAGAGAGAGAGAGAGAGAGAGAGAGAGAGAGAGAGAGAGAGAGAGAGAGAGAGAGAGAGAGAGAGAGAGAGGCAGACAGATAGACAGACAGATAGACAGAATAAAAATAAAGATAAAACAAAAGAGAGAGAAATTGAAAGCCACTTAGTTAATTTTGGGGCACTAATTCTGGAAACGCAGTTTATTTTTTAGATCCAACAAGTAATTATTAACTTCGACTAGTACCCCGCGGCAAGGAATTCAAAACAACCGTGTATTCCACCCGCCACATCCAAAATCATTGTACGAGTAGCAAAAATTAATGTACCAGCTTTAGATTCACCATTCAACTGTAAAAATCGAGTCCAATTTTGCGGTTACACGTATCGATCTATTATTTATCAGCGAAACGAAAGGAAGTTATTCAGCAGACCATTACGTCTAATCGTCGCTTTAATGGGACAGTGTGTCTAGTGGATTATCTGAAAGTGCATGGGTCTTATAGAGTTTGAAGAGAGTATGATAAACTTCTGCGAGAGTGTGGCATTTCATTTAGGAACGCCGCTTTTATCGAATTGTGTATTTTGGAATTCATTTGGAGTAAAACACTAATCTAATTGCCGCAACAAAATTCAGCAAGACAGAATACAAAAAAAAAAAGTTATGTTCTGTTAATGCTGTCTCTTTCCATGTTACTGACGAAGACTGGACTCTGAAAAGAGGCAAAAAATGAAAGAAGAGCTGAGGGACAATTGCCAACGCACAACTTTGAACATTGCCTTGAAATGACATGTGAATGTGACGAGACTGCATAATTAAAATAATTTATACTCATATTGGAAAAAAAGATCGTTTTTTGAAAAAAGTTTATTAAACCAACTTGCGTCAATCATCATCGAAGTGGGAGGCACCGAGAAAGCTAAAACTTTTCATCACCAATGAAGCATCATTAATATAAAAGGATGAACTAAAGTATACCCCAATTCTTGTATAGGGAGGCCAAGGGTACTGTTTGAGATAGTTTCAAAGGTCTAGAAATCTAACCTTTCACGACCAAATACCTAATAATGATTGTTCAATTTTCATTTTAAAAAAAAAAGGGAAATTTTCTTTAAACATGAAATTAAAAGTATAACATAATGCTGTAAAGCAAAATAACTCCCCATATGGGAAAAACCTATTTGAGTAAGTAATATTGGTGTCTCGCTTTTATACATCGACAAGGCGAAAAAGAGAAACCACAACGCATTCAATTAATTTTTTAATCATTAATTTTTAAAGATAATTTTTTTAGATTCTACCACTATTATTTTTTTTCATGAGCAGCACATTACTGCTTTAGACCAAAATAGAAATAAGACGATTTAAATGCAATTTTCGAAAATACGGTCTTAATGAATCCATTAATAAAATGGATTCAAATGGATGGATGCACTAACCAAACAGAAATAAAATGAGAAGATTTTTGTCAAAGCACGAAAGAGATTGGTGCACTGTTCTAATGCTAAGAAAACCCCTTCAACATTAATCGGTTTGCTTTGGAATAGAAAGCATGCAATGGAATTCTAAAATTAGAAAAAACATGTTTCCTGCGAGACACACTAGAGAGTTGACCTGAAAACAGAGACTTAACATTAAGAATAAAAAAGCTGGACAGAATTACTCTGAACAAAGTAAAGTAGAAGACTATCGGTTTTAGAAAAGTTTCTTTTGGGGCTAGGGAAGGCAACCCTCCATTTTTTTCACAAAAGATATTAAAAAGTACGAGATTATTTCCCTTGTACCATTATCTATACACGATGAAATAAGTCTCAACTCCTGACAATAAAGATCTCGAGTTTTTCTCCAGGTATGGTAAAGCTAAAGGTTTGGTTGAAGCCACAAAAATATTTCGACGAAGACATTGTGGCTTTAATGTCAGGCACGAAGACATAGAGAAAAACGTTCAAGATAACATCCGCCATTTTTTCCAATAAATAATTAAAAACATTATGTCTGCACTTTTGTTCCTCTTCTCATTTGATCCCTCCGAGGGACACAAATAGGCCTCAAACACCACTGATGAGCAGAATACTCCTTTCTCGCCCAGCTCTCGTCTGGTCTCCAGTTTCCTCAGGGATTCACGCAATCGAACGTACTCTAGTTTCTAAGTTGTCAGACCTCTAAAGTGACAAGATCAACATTCGATATGTTCCTCCAAGACTACACCAGTTTGTAACAGCGGAAAAAAAAAGAGACAAAATTTAGGGGAAAGCGAAAAGTAATATTTCCAGAGTTCGCCTGCAGTGAGAAGAATGCCATTTTCTTTTGTCATCAATACTTGTGAAAAAAAAATAATCGTCAATTATTAATACAAATAAAAAGTTTTCATTGCAAGGTGAGTATTTAACTGACGTGCCTTTTGACACTTCTTTCAATTATGTTATTCAATTTAAGATTGGATGAAGCAAAGTCTTTTGAAAAATGTCTTAGTATGACTATCGCGAAGGGGACAAATTAAGAGCAGCCCACTTGCACTCGGGAAATTTTTTGATGAAGCGAGAGATCGTTAAGGTCTTAACCGAGTCTACCCCTCAGATCAGTCTCATTTTCTTGACGAGAGAGCAAATTCACTCCGAGTGTTAACGTTACAAATGCAGCTGGTCCCAGGAGTAGCTAACAAGTCACATGATCGCGTTCTTTTGCTGCTGGCTAAAAGTATCCGCGTCTACTGCGCCAGGCCAGCACACATGTACTTATGAGTCATCCAACTCTTAAAGATCTACATGTTTCGCAGACCGTTGAGTACCATAAGCATGTGTCATAACGTAACAAACTCGTGGTCTCCCTAGTGACTTGTGCAAATCGGCGTACGTTGTTTTCATCGGAGGCCGCAAGCGAGCGTCTGGTCAATTGTCAAAACCAGTGAAATCTACTGCTGCTGATAAAACTGTCTCGGATCATGTGAGCGCAATGTAGTGTACGCTACGCATGGCGCTTGCACCTGGTCCAGTCCCGGTCTAGTAGTAGCACTCAGTACCGGTAGCATTAGAGCATCGCTGACAGTTATCATGTAACCCTTACATAACAGGTACGTTCTCGGTGAGAGGGCTAGCATGTTTGCGAAAAGCGATTATGCTACGTACCGCTAGATAGGAGGAGTTTATGCAAAATGATGTCGGTCAGTCTAAAAATATAACGTCATAGTCTAACTAAGGGTCCGTTAGCCTTTCCTGCGAAACCTCAGAAATGTTTACTTGACTTCGTAGTGTAAACAGCTGAGGGTCTGACAAAAGAACGTGTACGCAGGAAAATTGGTCAGCTTGGCAAAAGACGCTCTTGACTAATAACTGCTTCATTTGCTTTCAAATCCATTCAGGCGTGGCCTTGAACGTGCAATGGAAGTACCGCCTTATTCGGCTTTGAGTGAAAACTTCAGGTTTATTTAGGAAAACTACTTTATAACAGGGAGTTTGAATACAAACTTCATATCAAGGAGGAATGAAATTTCCTAAGGTGCGCTTACCTTTAAGATTTCGTCAGCACATGAAGTGATAAAGTATCGTTAAGGAAAACAAACCTTTAAAAGCAGTTATGCTATTTCCAATGTTCAAAAATGTTCAAATTCTAGCTTGCAAACAACAAATAAACACGGAAAAAGTACACAATCAATAGAAATAGAATCTTACAAAAGAAGGCATAAATTAATACCTTTGTTAGACATAATAAGGATTCCTAAAAAGGTTGAACAGCTTTTCGTGAAATAGCATAGAAAAGTGCTACGTATTGAATGAAGGGAACTGACACATTTTTCTGAGTGAGACGATGTATATAATTATAAGAGAGCGAGAGAGAGAGAGAGAGAGAGAGAGAGAGAGAGAGAGAGAGAGAGAGAGAGAGAGAGAGAGAGAGAGAGAGAGAGAGAGAGAGAGAGAGAGAGAGAGAGAGAGAGAGAGAGAGAGAGAGAGAGAGAGAGAGAGAGAGAGAGAGAGAGAGAGAGAGAGAGAGAGAGAGAGAGAGAGAGAGAGAGAGAGAGAGAGAGAGAGAGAGAGAGAGAGATCAGGGCATTGGTTCCAAACCCGACTGGCTTACTAAGATCGGCGCGGTAAAATTACTTGAGGTTAGCCGCACATCATCTGTTAGTGGGTGCAGACTTTCTCAATGAACAATGACACATGTCAATATTAAGTGTCAATGTGTCCGGCCCTATTTCATAATCCAAAGGTCCACCCTTTGTTGCTTGTTGAGATAAGCATAATATGAGATTTAACATTAATTTTTTACCCCCGCCTTCACCTCTTCTTCTTCTTCTTCTTCTTCTTCTTCTTCTTCTTCTTCTTCTTCTTCTTCTTCTTCTTCTTCTTCTTCTTCTTCTTCTTCTTCTTCTTCTTCTTCTTCTTCTTCTTCTTCTTCTTCTTCTTCTTCTTTATTATTATTATTATGATTATTATTATTATTATTATTATTATTATTATTATTATTATTATTATTATTATTATTATTATTATTATTATTATTATTATTATTATTATTATATATTTTTTTTTTAATTATTATAATAATTGTAAGAGGGCTGGCTTCTCATTAAAAATATTTTTTTCTTTCTTTCTTTTTTTTCTTTTTTTTTTTTTTTAAATGGAGGATATAATTATTTCCAAAGCCCTTTCATGGCTGTTTCAGTTGAACTTGATATGAAGGTGTTTTCAGTAAGTCATAAAATTATGTAAATCTTTTTTTTTTTTTTCGTGAAATAAGATGGCTGAAGATTAGTACAATTCTTTTTTCCACTAATAATACCGTACATTATACGGCCAGTCAAAAAAAAAAAACAAAAAAAAAACCTGAAAACCACTTCGCTCAACAGCTCTGCCACGACGCTATCACGTGGGGCTACACCAGAGAGGATATAAGACTACATAGGTATCCTCTTTGGTTATACTATTGTTCTATAAACTTAGGTGAAGTTCAAGAGAAAAGAATCTTTGGTTCTGATCTAATCAGACTCACTATGAATTCAATTTAAAATATAAAAGAGTGCCTATATATATATATATATATATATATATATATATATATATATATATATATATAGATAGATATATATATATATATATATATATATATATATATTAGGCGTGACCAACTCCTATCGCACCTAAAGCACCACTTGGATCTGTAGAAAAAAACAAATAACAGATAGCTTGCATTATAAGCAACTTTAGAGGATGCTTTAAAGGTCGTATAATGATAATAAAAGTGAATACACAATAATTATGTCACTCAAAAGATGAAAAAAAAAAAGAAGAAGAGGAAAAAAATCGACCCCGACGAGATTCGAACTCGCAATCTTCTGATCCGAAGTCAGACGCCTTATCCATTAGGCCACGAGGCCACTGACATTGTCAAGATATTCAATTTATTTATACAAATAAAAATATAATAATTTTAGTAAATCTTGTTTTTGCTTGTTTCATTTTATTTGTCTGTAATGTTTTTTTTTTAATCGTAGCTCGACGCTCAGCTTCCAATAATTCCATCCGTTTGGCTCTTGTTTATTGCGTATTTGACTCACGAGTTGTAGAGATTTTTGTTTTGCACATATTTCAAGGTCAATTTTCTTTTTAGTTTTTTGGCATCAACAAACAATAAATTCTTACATCCTGGACCAAAATGGAGGAAAGAGATCCTTCTTGTAATCCCTTAGACCCTCTCTACCACGTAAGTCAATTACCGTTAAGGAATCTCATCAACGATTTGATAAAAGTGTCTTTCAATATTTCAGCCCACCTCTTTTCTTATTGCAACAATGATCCTGTTGATCTAGATCTTGATCTAATTACACAATTACGATCTAGATTTATCAGATCTAGACCTAGATATTAGAGCTAGATCATATGTCTACTGGTACCTGTCTACTTCTGTATCTTGAGATCTAGAATTCAGTCTAGATTTTCCCCCAGTTGTGATATTCTAGCACATTTATAGCTTAATTCTTCCGTTCAAAGAAAGTAAAAATCTTAACAATAAACATTTGAGGAGATCACTAAATTTTGGAATGCTCTATAATGGGGTTAATATGGAATCTGCAAAGTGCAATGATCCTTTTTTAAAATGAAAATTAAAATTTATAATACTAGAGCTAGATCTAGTTTTGTTACACTATAAGCAGGGCATAGACCTATCTTTCAAGTTTATAAATCAGCCATGCATGGTGATTTCTTTTTACCTGCAATCTCTTTGGAAAAGATGCATACGGTACACATTTCTGGAATCAAACTGGATTTCGGAACGCAGAAGTGTTGCCATTTATAAGTTGTTCATGTTTCTTAAACCAAGTCCAGCGTCACATCATACACTCATGGGTAATACCGCAGTGTTGCGGTCTCTGATGGATATAAAAATATCATGCTACAAAAGGCCTAATTTTTTTTTTAATATAGCTATAGCAAATATTCAATATAATTTTGTACGGAAATGCCTGTACTGAAGAAGTTGCTCTCAGATTTTTGCAAGATAATAATTTGATAAGATCAGTGCCTCCATTTTACCCACCCGTGGGCCTAGGCCAGGTTGACGGCGCAGCATCAGTATATTTGCCCCTCTGATAGCCTGTAACAGAAAGCATGGTGTCTGTTTCTTTATCTACACAGCATAGGCCTTTCTCATGAATATGCTATTGTTCCTTGTTGGGAATGTGAACCATTATTTGGGTGATTGTTTCTAAAAAAATAACAATGAAATTGCATTTTATTTTAAGACCATAATAATGCATTATTATACCTGTAAATGAACAAAGCTAGAGGCTCTGTGTGTGTGTTGCATCCTTGATCAGGTATAATAGGGGGTGTGGCCTGTTGTCTTCTCAAATCTGGGTTTGGGTAGTAAAATTTGCAACTGAGTTTGCTGCCTGTTGAATGCTTTTTTGGAGGGCCATGTGGTGTCTTTTTGTGCCTTGAATGTTGTCTATTTTATTGGCTTGTCCCTACCCCCTTCTTCTTGCCTCTGATTGACTTTGCCTGAATCTATAACAGTTCGTTCAAACTCATAGTCTGAGCATAGAAAAAAATGTTTCCTAATCATGGCTCTGATTGCATTCCAGTCTACTCTGCTCACATTACTTACTTACTTACTTAGGCCTGTGAACACCTTGTGAGGCAAAGGCCGCCGACAAGAGTCCTCCAGGCATCCCGGTCCCCAGCGAGGCTCTCCAGTTACTTCCATGTGTGACCCAGCCTCTTGGTGTCAGCCTCTAGGTCTCGGCGCCAGGTATTTCTAGGTCTTCCCCGCTTCCTCTTTCCTTGTGGGTTCCAGGTAAGGGCCCGCCTCGTGGTGCTGCAGCCTGGTTTCCTCAGTGTGTGCCCAACCCATCCCCATCGTCTCCGAAGGATCTCTTGCTCTACTGGCATTTGCCTCGTTTGCTGCCACAGCTCTTGGTTGCTGATCTTTTCTGGCCACTTGATCTTTAAAATTATCCTGAGGCACCCATTGATGAACGTCTGTAGCCGGTTCATTGTTGAAAGGGTAGTCCTCCAGGTTTCGGCCCCATACAGCAGAACTGGCTTGACTGTTGTGTTGAACAGTCTAAGCTTTGTGTTTTTCGTCAGCTTTGAGGCTTTCCACACGTTTTTTAGCTGTTTGAAAGCTGCTCTCGCCTTTCCAATCCGGACTCTCACGTTAGCATCCGTCCCTCCTTTCTTGTCCACTATATTGCCAAGGTACGTAAAACTTTCAACCTCCTCTAAAGCTACATCTTCCAGTAAGATGGGGGCTGTACTGGCAGAGTTTATTTTCGGTATCTTGCTTTTTCCTCTATGGATGTTGAGTCCAAGTCTTCTAGAATTTTCCGCGACTATGCTGGTTTTCTCTTGCATTTGTTGCTGAAAGTGTGGCAGTAGTGCTAAGTCATCAGCAAAATCAAGATCCTCGAGTTGTTCCCATAAGGTCCACTGAATGCCATTTTTTTTCTGTTCTGTGGAGGTCTTCATCACCCAATCAATTGTTAACAGGAACAGGAAGGGTGAAAGTAGGCATCCTTGCCTCACTCCTGTTTTCACCTGGAACGCGTCTGTAACCTGGTTTCCATGGATAACTCTACAGGTCATACCCTCATATGAATTCCGGATGCTGTTGGTGGTCTTTTCTGGTACTCCATAGAGTCTCAGCAGCCTCCAGAGGCTTTTTCTATCCACACTGTCAAAGGCTTTCTCGAAGTCTACAAAATTGATATAAAGAGAAGAGTTCCACTCTAGTGACTGCTCCAAGATGATGCGAAGTGATGCGATCTGGTCCGTGCAGGATCTACCTTTGCGAAAGCCAGCTTGCTTATCTCTCAAATGGGGGTCGACAACATCTTTCATCCTGTTTAACAGTACTGGGTTGAACACTTTGCCAGGAATGGACAGCATTGTTATACCTCTATAGTTGGAACAAGAACTCTGCTCACATTAGCTGATTTTAAAAGTTCAGTTTAAAAAAATTGTTGTCCAGATCTCCACTCTGTCGGTAAAATCTAAACTTGAGGACATTCTAACTTTTTGTAGACTTTCAAACTTTTCAATTATTATGTCGAGAAATCTCAATGAGACCTAACCCAGATTTGAGATATCTAGTCTAGTATCCCTCTTTTTTCTCTCAGATTCCTCTTTTTTGCTGCTCTGATCCCTCTTTTCAAAAATTTTGGGTGGCAGGTCTGGTTATTGTATTATATTTGTTTTGGTTTGATTGGTCACTTCAGATTTGTTTTATATCCCCTAAGTCTCTCCTTGTGTTATAGAGGTAAATTGAGATGCTGAGAATATATTTTATTGAAATGTCACCATTAGCTCTGTGCTTTGTGCACAATCCCACTACTGATATCACCATCATAGTTTGAGAGTATTTGTGCTTGATCGAAAACTTTATTTTTCTGAAGTGAGAATGGAAATTACCAGTCTTGACGACACCGCAATACTTCCAGCTGCTTGACAAAACCCTCTTTCATATCTGAGTTTTTTACAACGGGTGGGATTCTTGATATCATAAAGGACGAGGAAAATTTTTTGGCTATTTGGAGAAAGTATTAGCAGATGTAAAAATTTAATCAGGTTTTCACTGTAACTGTAAGCTATTTATATGCGGCTTCTTATAGTGGAATACAAAAGGTTGGGTGAAACTAGTTGGGCTGGGAGGGAGAAAAAAGATAGTAAAAGTAGTGAAGGCACTTATTTGGTATTTATTTTTAGATAAGATCGATTTCAACATTTCATGAATTTGCCTGCACTTTGGTGTATTTAACAACCACCTCAGGTAACTGCACAGTCTAGCTCTATATTTCAGAGCCACACATCATGTGCGTACCAAAAATCATAAGAAAATCAGAGACTGTGTCAAATAAAGTTAACTATAGTTTTTAGGGGCATTCACTTTGTTTTACAATCCATAATGTTCATGTTTCTGGAACCAATCAGTTTTCGGACATAATACTTTGCCAGCCCCAGAGTTAACTAAACACCTAGGCAACAGCACAATCTGGCAATAAGTATACTTTCAGATCACATGCCCCAAGCTATGGGGTTCAAGTCAATCTCATGGAATCTGCAATTATCTTTTATTAAAAGGAAACTAAGATTCAAGTCAAAGAGAAAAGGACAAAAAGTGACTCTCTTCAACAGCTACAGATAAGAATGCTGTTAAATCCAAACTGATCTTGTAATACAAGTGAGGGGAATCCTAATAATGATTTTCTCATGTCCATCCCATTACCTCAACCTCGGACAGTGAGAATTTTAGGTATGATAATTTCTCATTGACTCATTCTGGTCTTACAAAGAGTTGGCATATAGCTTGTTGCCTTCTCAATTTAGCAGAAGCACATTTAAAAAAAAAAAAATAAGCCAATACATAAAACATAGCAGACGCTAAGCTAAAGATTGCTGATATAACCCACCAAATGAGTTAGATGTCACTGCAGTTTACACTATACACTTTCACTGACAAGATAGGAGCAAGTCTATTACGCCCTTCTTATCATTGAAAACTACATCATATCATCAAAAAGTCATACTATTTGACAATATACACCAGTCAATCAAAGCTCAAATGGCTTGAATTAAATTTTCTTGAAAGACATAATTTTAAAGTCATTGAATTATTGAGTTTTGTCTAAAAGTTAAAAAAAAAAAACCACTGATCTTTAACCTGCTTTTTAAAATGAAAAGTAATGACCATCAGTCCTGTTGCCCCCCATGTCAATTACATGCACAATCAAAATAATAGATTTTGGTATCTCCTATTGAAATGTTAACAGGTGGATTGTGACACACACAATAGCAAAGAGGGAGAAAGGGAAAACAATGGAAATGCACCACCACCTCCTCCAGGTTACATTCCCCCTGCAACCATATCAGCACAGGATGTGAATTCTTTTGACCTGGTACGTGCCACACAGTATGGCATGCTGGACAGAGTGACAGAGCTCATAGAAGCTGGGTATGATGTCAACAGGATGGACCATGAGAATGTGTCGCTGTTGCATTGGGCTGCCATCAACAACCGCACTGATATTGTCAAGTAAGTATCATCCTCTGATCCTCTCTCTTTATCTTTCTCTGTCCTTCTCTCTGTCTTCCTCCCTCTCTTTCTCTCTCTTTCTCTCTCTCTCTCTCTCTATCTCGCTTTCTCTCTTTCTCTCTCTCTCTCTCTCTCTCTCTCTCTCTCTCTCTCTCTCTCTCTCTCTCTCTCTCTCTCTCTCTCTCTCTCTCTCTCTGTCTCTCTCTCTCTCTCTCTCTCTCTCTCTCTCTCTCTCTCTCTCTCTCTCTCTCTCTCTCTCTCTCTCTGTCTCTCTCTCTCTCTCTCTCTAAATCCAAATAGAAAGCAAAAACAACACACTTGGAAAATAACTTGGTAATTATAAAGCATCCAAAAGGACATGTGTGTGTCTATAATAGTATAATACAGGGTCTAAAAGGAAGTAGGCACACAAGTTTATAACTACAGGAAAAGAGGAAATAACACAACTATAGATTAATATATAAACATTCACTTTATAAGTTTTGCCTGTAATGATACAAAATTGTGCTCTCCATTCAACATTCATAAACCCACGCAGAACTAGTACACATTTTATTTCCTTTCATGCCACAAATTTCACACCAATGCACATTCTTGCACACACAGAACTTACGTACTCACTCAATCACCCACCATACTAAAAAAAATAAGTATGTAGGACTAACATAACAAACACTACGCAAATGGTTTAACAGATTCAACATTAACAACGATAGAGGTGACGCTGTTGTCGAACATTTAAAATTTAACCTCTCCAGGCACAACATCAGCCACGCAAAAATCACACCGATAGACCAGTTACTCACAGCAGACATGATAGGCCTACAAAACAAAAAAACCTTCTGTATTCGCACGTTACAGAGACTAGAACCACATGGTATCAACAACAATGACCAAGCAACTTTCCAATCACACAATCCATAAAGACATTTCGTAGGAAACTATAAAAGCTAAATAGTAGTAGTTGTAGTGGTAGTGGAGTAATAGCAGTAGTGGTAGATGTAGATATAATAGAATAAAACAACAAATGCTTAACTACGTAAGATCAACTAGCTTTATAGACTGAAGACAAAAGTGACAGTTCTAATTCGCTATTTCCATAAATTTGTGAAAGATAGATAGAGAAAGATAGAGAGAGAGACAGACAGACAGACAGACAGACAGACAAACAGAGACACAGAGAGAGAGAGAGAGAGAGAGATGGGTGAGTATGTAAGTTCTGCCTCTGCAAGAATCTATATTGGTGTGAAATTTGTGGCAAGAGAGGAAATCATAAAATGTGTAAAGTACTAGTTCTGCGTGGGGTTTATGAATGTTGAATGGAAAGCACGATTTTCTATCATTACTGACAAAGCTTATAAAGTAAAACATATCTATGGTGAATCTATACTTGTGTTTCTTCTTTTTTTGTCCCGTAGTTATAAAGTTTGTGGCTATTTCCTTTTAGACTCTTTTTTTTCTCTCTTTCTCTCTCTCTCTCTCTCTCTCTCTCTCTCTCTCTCTCTCTCTCTCTCTCTCTCTCTCTCTCTCTCTCTCTCTTTCTCTCTTTCTTTGTCTCTTCCTTTCTCAGATAGTCAGATAGTTTGAATTAATAACATTTAATTTTATTTTTTAAATTATTCTTCTTCCTTAAGGAAATTTTTACAAAAAAAGTTTGTGTTCATATTAATTTTTCTTTCCAGTTATTTTATGTCAAAAGGTGCCATTGTGGATCGTTTCGGGGGTCATCTCAATTCCACCCCACTTCACTGGGCCACAAGGTTGGTGAACACTCTTTTTTTCCTTTGTCTAGATCATGTAGTCTTGAAACATTAAAGCTTGAAAATTAAGATCTTTACAATGAATATGAGGTTGATACACATTTTGTAATTTGAAAGTCTTTTACAATGAGTTAGTTTCATTTTTTTTTCTATTTTAAACCATACACCTTGTATGGATGCTTTGAGTAGTACAGGTTTGCTGGATGAGAGTAAGAAAAGATTTTATGCTGTCTTTTTGCTAACACACTTTCTCTCAAACTATGACTTCTTTAAATTCAGACAAGGCCATCTTCAAATGGTTGTACAGTTGATGTCATATGGTGCAGATCCCTCATTGAGGGATGGAGAAGGTGAGTAGAATGAATCTACTCATGAGGTATTCAAACTATTTTTTAAGAAGAATAATCTACCTAAGTTTCCAATGCTGTATAATGTGGATTAACTAAAAATGTAGTGAAAGAAACACTTTGACTCTAGATGATGTGCAATAAATGTTGGACATAGTAATATGTTTTTATTTTATCTCAAATTTAAATCCTTTTGATAGACCAATTAATACATACTTTTGACAGTAAATTTTCTTGGATTTTTTCCCCCTTGTAAGTTTTGGTATAAATAATGCTGTTTATCATTGAAGAGTTTTTGACAGTTGAGTTTGTGAATATTGCCATACAACAGATAAGGTTAGAGATATCCACTTTTTTTTTACAAATTTGGGATTCTATCATTTCGGCTTCTTACTTTACCGTGCCTCACCTAAGTTTTGTTTCAAATCCTGAAAATAAATTGAGGTGTATCAAAAGATTAAACAAATATAATTTCAATTATCTTATGATATATTTGTTTCTATCGTATCCTCTTATTCAGGCTGTAGCTGTATCCACTTGTCTGCTCAATTTGGTCATACGGCAATTGTGGCATATCTGATAGCGAAAGGTCAAGATGTGGACATGTTAGATAAAACAGGCATGACACCCCTGATGTGGGCAGCTCATAGAGTTTTCGGGTAAAGAAGAAGCAGCTTCATGTCTGTTTCGTTTTACTTTTTACACAGTGGTTTGCCCAAAAATTTATTTTATTTATACATGACTTGTTTTTTTTTTTTCGGGATGCTTACTAAATATATATATACATATGTATTTATTTTGTTGTTTCCTCTTTTTAAATATTTGCATGCTGGCCAAATGAGTTTGATGACTCTACATTATTTCGCATTCAAAGATAATGAGATTTTGAAAAGATGCTTTTTTCTTAGCTTTACCTTTTTGTGGTGGCAATGGAACAAAATTCTCAGGATTGTCCAGGAACTTTCTTTTTGTTTTAAACAGTAACAGAAATAGAATGTTGTCTTTTATTTTTTTGGGGGGCTCAGAGAATTAGTCAGGCATAGGTTTTGTGCAATTATTGGCCATGTGTATTTTAATTTTACTAATTCTTTCAAACAGATGTATTTATTATTTCTTTAATTAGTTTTATTATTAATATGTACAATTGAGATTAAACGCAATGTGAGAATATATTTTTGCGATTATTCATTTAGCTTCATTTATCTTTTGGGTTGATTTGGGGTTGTTTCTCTTTTATCTGTGTCTTTGATCCTTGGGATAGGTGGGTATTCTAAGCACAGATTATAGAGTCAATTCGGTATATCATTCTACCATCCCCCTAAGCGCTTTTCCATTCATTTCCAAATTTTAAGGCCTTTGCCATTTTATTTAAAATGTTACAAAGAAATAGAAATCATACTTGAAGGAAAAAGAACTTTGCTTACAAACATTTTAACAATTAATAGCAATGTATATGATTATATGTACAGAGAAAAAATGTTTCATGTGTACTTAATTTTATTGTGAGGCCTTTGCAAACTTTTTTTTTCTTTTTTTTGTTTGTTTTTGGTGGGTTTTTTTTTTTCTTTTTTTTTGTTCTTTCTCGTCATTGACTTTATTTTTTCTTTCTTTCCTTTATTAGCATAATTTTTTAGCTAGAAAAAAAGAAACAAAGAAATAAAAGCAAAACAAAAAATTCCCATAATAATAACCACTGCTACAATTACAAATGTTCTAATATTATATAACAAAGACATAAACTATGAAAGTAGAGTATTTTTAACAAAAAATTATGAATAAACTTTATTTTACCAAGGTGTTCATTTATGTTTGGCATATTTACTTAATTAATAATTACAAACATATTTTAGTAGTTCAAAAGGTTCAGTTTTCTTAGGTGGTTCTCTGAGTAGAAGAGGCCTCTCAAAAGTGTTTGGAAATTTGGAAATGCACAGTTTACTGATAAGAATTGCTAAATTTAATAGTTTTGGATTCTTTTGAGGATAATTCTGCTTGTTCTATGCTCAAAAGGATCATAGAAGTTAAAAGTGTTAGTTTTCTTCCGAGCCATATTGCTATCAGATTCTCTACTTTTGTCCATAGTTATCTTACTGCAGGGCTTTCAGAAAAGAAATGCTCTATGTAATCTTCCTGACTGCATCAAGTGCAGTTTCTGTTAGGTGCTATTCCCATTTTATTTAACAGTATATTAGTGGGGTAAATATAGCTCATTATTTCCATGGCGATGTCTGCAGTTGGGTTTCTTTTGTACATTTGTATGGGATAGACCACATGTCTTTTGGAACTTGGTAGTTAAATTTGTTGTTCCAAAATGTGGTAGCATGTGATGGCCTAAATTCTGCTATTAGATGTGACATACCTTTTCTCTTAAATTTTCTTATTTCTTTACCCCTGAACAGATATTTGATTTATGTAGGGTTATATGTTTGAGGTTTATTCTGTGTAATGAGTTGAAGAGGGTTTTAGTCTAATTGTTGTGCTGGATATATTCCAGTCTTTCTTGTGAATTCCTCCAGACTTAACAAAATCATTCGCACTATATAAATCATTTACAAAAATTATATTATTTTTATGCATATTTCATTGTAAAGAGATTCATTGTTGTATGTGAGATATTTGTTTCTGAGAATTGGTCGCTTCATAAAATCTTGCAACTCACTGTGTTCATCAAAAGTTGCCCAAGTTTTCAATACCTGTTTCCAAAATTGGTTTTTAACTCTATTAATACTTTTGATGATTCTGCTTGAGCTAAAAAAAAAAAAGGTGCCTTGCCATAGACTGGTCTCAATGTCTGAAAAATTTTTATTTTCCAATCTTCTCCTGGTCCTGTGCATAATGTTTCTGCCCATTGTAAGAAGGCTGCAGATTGTATTCGAGAAATGGCAAACATGTTAAGCCCTCTGTATATAGTATCACTGCAAAGATCTTTTCTTTTAATTTTTTCAAATGCCCTTGTATTCGAGAATTTTTTACTCAGAGAAATTGAAAAAAAACTCTGTTTGTATAAGGACTTTTTCTGGTAGGCCAATGCTACTGATGGTGTAGTTGATTTTGCTTAATATCAGTGGTCTTAAAATAATAATTTTTCCTTCGATAGATAAATCTCTTTTTGCCCATAAACACAGCGTTTTTTCTATTTTTTCCATTCTTCCTTTCCAATTATCACCAATTTCTCCTTCAGAGTATAGACTGCTAAAATGTATTCCTAGTATTTTGATCTTGTTCACACATCTTATATTGCCAATTGTTTCAGGTTGGGCTAAAGTCTTTAATTATATCATTGCATTGGACTTACATTTAATTGTAAGCTAGAAAATAAGCTAAACTTTTTTATTTGGGCCCAAACCTCTCTGAAGTCAGTTTCATTTCTTAAAAAAAGTGTAGTGTTATCAGCATACTGAAGTATCTTTATAATGAGGGCTGAATTGGCTATTTTAACTCCGCTTATGTTATTATCTTGAAGAATGCTTATTGGGAGCATTTCCACGGCAATGATGAAAATCATTAGGGAAATTGGACATCTCTGACAAACTCCTCTTTCTAGATGAGAATAATCAGAATATATCGCAGCATTTTTAGTGTTAGCTTCACAATCAGTCAATAGAATTTTAATCCAGGATTTTAAGTTGTTACTGAATTCAAACTTTTCAAATGTTAGCAGTATTAGGGAGGTTGATAATCTGTCATAAGCTTTAGAATAATTTAAGCTGAGGACAATACTTGGTGATTCCTTATTGCTTTCATCAATTATTATGTCATCAATTTGTCTGATAGTTGTTGGTATATTTCTTCCTTTTACAAAACCTGTTTTGATTATTATGTATAATGTGTGGTAAAATGTTTTTTATTCTTAGTGCAAGCGCTTTTGATATTATTTTATAATCTGCAATGGTGAGACTAATGGGGCGCCAATCAGTTAAATTTTCTTTTGATAGTTCCTTCCCTTTATGACCCCATTGTTCCTTGCCTTTGACTTGAGAGAGACATAATTTTCCTTTATGCTGGCTGTAATGTAGAGAATACATAAAAAATCCTTTATGTCCTGTCAAAAGAATTTGTACAGTTCTGCGGGAAAGCTGTCGGAACCTGGTGCATATCCATTTGTCATGCTCTTCAATTTTTTCCTTTTTTTCATGGTCTGTTATGTCCGCCTCAGTTTGATGTCTTTGCTCCGCTGTTAAAGTGGAAAATTGTAAGTTCCTTGAAAATTTGCTTTTTCTTCTATCACCTCTACTGATTTATCTTCTCTTCATAGTAACTTTTAATTTCTTTAATGACCTCAGAACGGTCGGTCACTGTTTCTCCATCTCTTTTGATAGTGTTATTCTCAGCCCTACTATTTTTTAGGTTTAGAAAAATTTGTTTTTTTTTTTTCTCCTTCTTCGATATATTTTACTCCAGCTCATATTTTTGCTCCTTTAATTTTCTCCATTTCCATCAACTCTACATTTTTTTTGTAGCTTTAATTTTTCTTCTTAAATAGGTCTGTTTTTTGGATCTATCACAAATTCTTTTTTGATTGTTTCAAGAGTACTTCGAAAGGCATGGGAGTCATTATATTATTTTAATTGCGCGGTTTTGCTGAACTGTTGGATATGCTTTTTATTTCAGCTTTTATGAACTCCCATTTCATGTAGGAATTTAGATTTAGGTAAGTGAGATCGCTTTTGGCTGATTCAAGAAATGTTTTATTTCCAAAATATAGTTTTCATCTTTTAGAAAGTTGGTGTTTAGTTTATAATGCAACCTTCCCCCTTTCTTTGTCTCGAAACAGGTCACCGTGTTTCTTTCTCCTGTGTTAAAAGAGAATTGTGTCAGGCTGGTGACACAGACCCAATAGCTCTGTTTCACCGATCAAAGAAAAAATACTGTTTAGGCCTATGAAACTGTAACTACCAAAACGGTTTAAAAAGAAAGTAAAAACTAACTCAAGATCACTGAAAAGAGACAGAGAGAGGCCAAGTCAATCAAAATAGAGGAAGGTTGATAGATAAGTAAGAATATAGTCTTGAAAGAGAAGAAAAAAAAAACTAAAACAAAACAAACCGGCAGGTCGATTTAGATCTAAAGACGATGCAGTAAACGTTGGTTTTGGAGGAGGCGGTCCTTCTAATTTAAAGGAGGATGGCCAATGGAAAAAAGGCAACCCTTGACAATAGATGTCATCTTGAGGAGAAAGAAAATAAATGAGGATAAATTGATAACTTGATAGTCAGACAAGTCTATGGATTGAAAACCAATAGACTATCTAGATCAGAATATTTTATATGCTAATCCCTTAAAATCCTCCAGAAACAAACTGGGATTTGAAACATCCCCGAAAAAAAAATAACCACAAAGAAAACATGGCACACACCGTCGATTTACAGGAGGACACCCTCCGTTGTGTTTTTATTGTTTTAATTTTGGTTTTCAAGTTCAAATTTATGGCACTAGACTAGTAAATGATTCTTTAGATTTTCTTCTATCATTGATGAAATGAGCTTTAAATTCTTCCAAATGTTTTTAGATTCAGAGTTTTGATACTTTTTTTTTTAATACTTTGGAAGAAATGATACAATTTAATTTTTAACCTGTGCATTTTCTCTTTTGTTTTTTATTAAACTTGTTACTTTCAGTTTTTGAGATTTAACAAAAGCTTATATTTTTAATTTCTTGGAAAGTGAAAGGTATCTTTGTACAATAAAATCAAACCTCTATTTCCCTAACCAGATATGACCCAGCACGTTTGTTACTCACTTTTGGTGCCAGCGTTAACAAACAGGACAAGCTCAATGGCAACACATCCCTCCACTGGGCCTGCCTGAGTGGTAATCACATTGTCATCAAGTTGCTGCTAAGCAAGGGTGGAGACATCCATGCAGCCAACCTTAGGGTAATATTTCAGTGGACCATTTGAACACAATATGTAGAAAGTTAACCATGCATTAAGGAGGTTCAAATCCAGCTTTATCCTGAAGTGGGATGAGTCCCATTTTATGTTTCTTCAAACTCAATTTAAATGCCTATGTGCACTACCTAACGAAAACGCATAAATGTAAGAGTTATGGAACTAGTTAACTTTTAAGTTAATGCCTATCAGAAGTCATGATGTTGAATGAGTCAAATTCCAAGTTTAGACTAAAGCCAGTTTGATACTTGTAAAATAATTTGTTTTCATTTCAACTTCTTATAGATTACTTTCAACTTATGAAAAGTGTAAAAACCATTTGACTTTTTTGTTTTATTTTTATTAACATTTAAATATTACTTTAGTGAAAACACATTTTAAGATCCAAGAAAAAGAATTGTAATTTATTTATTTAAAATTTTCAACAAAGGCATTAAATGAACTTTGATGAAATGTGTGTAAAAAATTTTCTGTTAATTCAAAACTGGTCTTTTCAGGGAGACACACCACTGGATATTGCTATTAAAATGTCTAATGGAGAGTTGGTTAAGAAATTGCGAGACATGCAGGCCGCAGCCCAGGCAGCCAAACAATCACTTCTGGGCAGGTTGGCGGCCAACAGGGTATGCAATGAATTTTATAATGCAGTCTGCTTTAGTATTACTGAAGCAAGAGGAGAAATTTTTTCTAACTTATTTATTTTTTATTTTTGTACTTTTTGGTCAAGCTCATTTATTACACAAAAAAACGCCATATCCGCATAAATGCGGAAATCCAAATTTTTTCTGATTTCAGGCTGATCCTTGCCAAAATGTTCAGAATTTCTTATAAAAATTATGTTATCATGCATCAATCCAAGACCGTCTTGTTCAGTATGCTCCTCTTAACCATTAAACTATGTTTGTAATCTAAGCTGTGCTTATGTGCAAAAGGGTTCTCATACTTACGAAAATGTTCTAGTTCATTTCTAGCTTACTTTCTGTTTCATAATGTGGTTCTTCAAGAACAACTTGAAGAGGCCTTCATGTCTCTAAAACATCTAGATCGTTTAGGGTGCAAATGGGTCTGCAGACCTACATCTTGTCATAGGCAAAGGAGAGAAAAAACTTGAAAATTAGATCTATCTTTTAAAACTCTGTAAATCCTTTAACTGATTCAAAGGATGGGCCTGGCTCCACAAGAAAAATTTGTATTTTTTTTTTATAAAGTTTGTGTCATTATATAAATCATTTTTCCTCCATTGATGTTTATCCTATTCCAATAAAGAATCCTTTTTAAATTTTTTTTTTTTAAGTAACTGCTCGAGAAAGATTATAAATTTCCCCCCCCCCCCCCCCCCTCTATAATTTAAATACAACTAGATGTTGTCCTTTTTATTATGTCTATCTCTTTATGTTTATTTTTATTCATTAATGCCTGTTATTACCTTTTATTTTCTATGGATCTATGTACAATTTTTAGAATGGTTATGCTTATGGGCACTTAATCTCTGGCATGGACATTTTGGGGGTGTGGAAAAATTCTTCAGGATTTCTTTTCATAGTCAGTTGACACCTTTGTATTATTGTATGTATATGTTAAATTTACATTGATTCACCACTTTCAAAAAATTTCTCTGACACAGCAAACACATTCTTCAGTGTTTTATTTCCAGCAAGCTACACACTATAAAGTTGCAAAAATACATTTAGGCTGAGAAGTTTTTACTTTTCATTTACCTCTGGATAGTAGTGAAATCTTAACCTCCATTGCTTACATTGATAATGGTCAGGTAAATTAGTCTTTTTTTTTTTTCAATTCTGAGTTGAATCAATTATGAAAGAGTTTAGGAGGCATGTAAAAACATTAATCTTTTTTTTTTTTTTATTATTTATTTTTGCAGGATTTTCGGAAGAAAGTGGCATATGTGTTTCCATTTTTTGTCATCTTTATAATTGGCTTCATTCCAGAACTGTCAGCCTCATGGGCTTTCAAAACCTTGCTTTTTATGCCTTGTTTCATCTTAGCCAATTTAGTCATGAGGTGAGAACAATTTGCAATTTTTTTCATTCTTGAGCTATTTATTCATCTATTGTTTTTTACTGTATTTGATCCATGTTTCCTTTATCCATAAGGCTATGTGTTCCCAGGCATATGCCATACACCTTGCAAATTTAGGACTCTTATGTACTGCAGATTTGAGCTGTCGGTGAGGAGAATATTTAAATAGGATTTTCCTTAACACACGGCAGAAAGTCATTGGATTATTTGCTTGTAAATCAATTTTGCCTAAGTATGCCTTAAATAAACTCTTCTGCTCATAATTATTGTAAAATGCATGAAATAGATGTAATAAGCATTACTAGGTTCAAATGTTTGTCTGATATCATTTGCCCAAGATTATGTGATAGGCAGGTCTTAAGTTAACTTATGTAGACTTGACAGTGCAAGAGATGTGAAACTTTATCCTCATACAACTGTAAGCTGTACTAAAGTCAAGATTTTGCTCTTACCAGTCTTTGGTACTGAGAGAAAATTGTCTTTTTACAGGGATCATGAACTTTTTTTTGCATAAATCTGAAAGCATGAATGGGATGCTTGAAATTTTTAACTTTAGACAATTTAGTAGAAAAAATATAACATAATTTGAAGAAATAAAAAAGTTAAAACAGCATTGGATTTTTTAACCGCAAATTGAGTCAAAAGTTGGTGATTTCTCAAAAAGATTATGTTTTTGAGTGGTAACTCATAGTTAATATTTTAAACTTTTTTTTATAAAGCTTGCGCCATCATACTTTTTCATGATTTCATTTTTTACAACTTTTTTTCTCCTTAGGTGGTTCTTCGATGAAAGTCTGGCGCATGTGATTCCTATAGCTATCTACTTTGCTACAAAATTCTGGATGTCGGTCACATGGTTTTACTACATTGCACCTTGTATCCTTTCCTTCTTTTAAAGGGCAGACTTTAAAAAAAATATGGAAATGAAGTGGCTTTGATGGCCTCAATATTTGCGCTTCTAAGTTTATTATGTGATGCCTTCCAGCTGAAAAGATGTATTATGCGATAGAAATTTTATCCAAAATTCGTTTTGAGCAAGGCATTTTTTTCTCTACGAGTATGAGACTAAGAGGGATAGCAAATGTTTAATGGTTAGAAGTTACTGCTGATTGCTTTCACCTCAAGAAGCCTTGATTAAAAAATAAGAATTTTTAGCTGCCTTTTTTTTTCAATTTCACAGAAATATTCTTTTAAAGGAAAGAAAAAAAACCACTAGTAATAATGCACGCATGCTGAATTGACAGTTCATGAAAGTCAGACATCAGCTTAAGTCTTTATCGAATGATTATTATTAAAGCACCATTTTAAGAAAAATTGATTGATCTGTTTTTTATTTCTCTTAATCTCATGATGTCTTGTGAGTGGTTTGCATTTTTTTTAGACTCTGTCCTATAGAGATTTCATTGATGTGAGAAACTCTAGAAAATGAAGTGGGATTATTATAAAATTAAAAGTTATGGCTAATACTGTAAATATGCAGTTTACCTTGACTTGAGAACCATTAGACATAGAATCCTCAATCTTTCATGTAATCTTTTTTTTGGACCTGACATTACTTTCGTACAACTTCTATAGAGCATGGAGAACAGATCCTGGTTATCTCAAGAATAACCGAGAGGACAAGATCAAGGTAAGGATTGATAATTTGTCTCCCATTCACTTCAAAGAAAAATGTCTTTATTAGTAATCAAAAAATGTTTTTTTCTTTCTTTGCATCCTTTTTCATAAGGTTTGAGATAAAAATCTAATACTTCTGCAATGTACTTTTTAGTTATCCACATAAAGACATTGAACTTTTGTACTTTTTAAAGTAAAGAAAGAGCGATAACTATGAATTTGAATGGTTAGATGAAATGTTAACATTTTCTATTTAGAGGGACAAGATAAATTGTAAACTAAAAGTATTAGTAAATAAATATACTTCTCTATTGAAGTCGTGGGTACAAAAAAAAGGTATCAGCTTGACTTTTTTCAGGTATCAGAACATTTCTCATTTGTGGTTATCATTTAATAATTCATCTAACACTCTCCAAATTTTAAGTTTGAAAAATCCTTCTTATGTATTTGAATTATTTATTTAAAAAAGTAGTAAACATGTTTATATATGCTTCTGAAAATGAATAATTTGAATAAATTAAAACACTTGAAACAGGAAATTTCCAAAAGTTTCTTACCCTTTTGATAAGTAAGGTCTCATTAAAATTTTACCATGAAATTTATGTACTCAATATCATGATAAATGACATAGGTAGGATAGAACAATCTGTGCATAATATCTTGAGCTGTACTTAATAAGTATTTTCTTCACCATTATTGCCATTTACCCTCACAATAGTTTTGTGTTTTGGAACAAACAGACAATTTTGGAGTTAGCAGAAAGTCAAACTCTGAGACTGGAACAGTTCTGCTCAACTTGTCTTATCCGCAAACCTCTTAGGTCCAAACACTGCTCCGTATGCAATCGCTGTGTGGCCAAGTTTGATCATCATTGCCCATGGGTGGATAACTGTGTTGGTCAGTTCTTTTAAAGAATTTTACATGAATAAGTTTGGAGCCGTTATTTGATGCCTTGTCAACTCATTTATTTTGTTGGTTTTTTTTTTCTTCTTGAAGTCCTAGTGTTTTTGAAGTCAAGGAGGGTGTATTTCAGTGTTACTATTTCTATATTCAGTAACTTTTGTTGGAAATTACAGCTTAGCATTTATATTACGGACTGCTTATATAGAGTGAGCTTTTAGATTTTCTATGTTGCTTCAAATCTAGTTCGCAGTCATAACATAAATAGGCTTCATGTCTGTTAGCACTACTGTCTTACAAGTCAAAATTACCAAAATATTAAAAATCTAAGTAAGAGAATGGTGTATGTACATCTTGAAATCCTATTATTAACTTTTTTTTTTTCTGTCTTAATTTTATTTCTCAGGTGCAAACAACCATCATTACTTTATTGGGTTTCTCTTTTTTCTCTCAGTCTTACTGAGTCTGGGAATCTATGGAGTCATTCAATGTAAGTGAGAGGAGATAAAAAAAATTGGATAAAGGAGAGCTATTTAACAATTAAGTATAACACAAGCATGAGGTATGGGGATATAAACACTTCTGCAGAAGCAGTAATGTAAGGAGTCTTATTAAGAATTGTATGCTTTTCGTGGTGTTGATGATATTTTCATATAAATTATTTTGTTTTTTCTTTAGATGGTAAGGGGGGCAGCTTTTTTTTCCCTTTCATCAATTTGAGCCTCCACACCCACCAACTCATCATAGGCAGCTTAAGAAGGATATAAAAAATCTTTAGTTTTCAGGGAAGAGAATTTTTTATTTGAACATTCATGTGATCCTCCGTAGATCCTGTCTTTGTGCCAGATGGAAACTTTTATCCATTTTATGTTTGAACATAGGTGTAAAATTTTATGGATAAAGTAATAGTGAAAATATAATTCTATGATGAGTATGATATTTTTCTATCAGTGAGTATCAACCTGTACGAAAATATAATCTGAATGATATATTATATCAATATCACATATGTTTTTATATTTTGAAATGCAATAACAAGATTTGTATTGTAGTTGGAAACATCCAAGACATTGGTGCAGCCGAGTTGTTTACTCCATTGCACGTTCGTTTGAAAAATTCATCCATCTAGACCTTGCTGTTATTTCCAACAAAGGACCAGTTTCATTTCTTCATCTGATAATAGTGTTAACTCACTTGCGGCGTTTCCCATTACCGTGATGGGATAGGCCTCTTGTCAGCAGCGGCGTTTCTCGTGGCTCCTATGGGATGGACTTTGATCCACGATAACTCCTATACTAATCCTGCTAAAGCCACGGGAAACATCCATAATGGTTGTATAACAATTTCCTCTTGTCCATGAAAAGTTTCATACAGATAAGCCTTTGCATTATGGAGGAAAGAGACACCACTGCTCCAGAGGTCAGAAAGAGAAATTAGATCTAAAACATTTCTAAAGAGAGTATAAATGAGAAAGAACAAAATTTTTTGAAGTATTTGAGCAATCCAATCAAAGTGATAGTGATCTGGAAGTGAGTGAAAATGATTACTATCCAAAAATTGATAAAAGCAGTGATTCAGAGGAGGATAGTTCAAAATTTAGATCTAGATCTAAAAGTAAATAAAATGAAAATTTGCGGTGTTGTAGAAAAATTACATTAAAATTATCACTTAGGATATCCTTTTGTTGTTTATTTTATTCAAACTTGCATGTGTTGTTATCATATGTCTCAAAATTTGATTAAGATGGATTAGATTTTTGGTATTTTACAAATTTTAAAACATACCAAAAAAAACCCAGACCCTCGGCCGCAAGTGAGTTAAAAGACTAGACAATTTTTAAAAAAATCTTATTGATATTGACCATGTTTAGCTCAAAAGTCTCAAGAAAAGATAAAGATGACGAGAGCATTGCTCAATATGGAAGCTAGAATATATTCCTTTGTGTATAATCTGATGAGTAACCTTTATGATGCTTCAGTTGAGTCAGTAAAACACAGAAAGCAGTATTATTTAGGGGACACAGCTATTTATGGGCTACAGGCCATTCAATCTTTAGCGCAGAAAAAAAAAATGAGCTAAATGAGTAAGAAAAAAATGTTAAAAATACTCCACAATGATGTCTGTGTGCAATCAAATTTTGTTTTGATGTAATTGAGTCGAGGAAAAAGGAGGTGGGGGGTTGGAATGCTCCTGTTTACATTGCTCGCATTGGCCGATTTTAAAAAGTTCCGTAAAAAAATATGTGTCCAGTTCTCACCCTCGAGTTTTGTTTTTTTACAAACAAACATGTGAATTAGTATGTATACTGCATATGTTTGCAGCACTATTAACAAAATGAATTCTATTTCTCTTTTGCTTTTGGTTTTGTTCTGAAACCTACACAAGTTCAACTTTGATTGACATGTGTTTTTGAAATAATATTCTTTTATCATTTCACATTAAATATAACACAAATGAACGATTTTGCTTTTGTTTGCTGTGTGCGTTCAGTAAATTCTGACAAAATTAACATTGGGCTGAAGTTTTATCCTTCAATATGAAGCTGCATCAATATGTGTTAACATGTTTATGAAATTTGAACTCTTCTTTATTGTCATACATTTCTCTGACTACATAGAAGTGATGGATTTCATCTTTAGAGCACTACTTGAGGCAGTGGTAAAACATAATTGAATTTACAACTCATATGTTTGGAAATATTTGAGATGAAGCAATTCAGAAAAATCTAGAAATCTGAAAATTGACAGGCTACCATGCACATGAAAGTACTATAAAAATGTGATTTTTCGACGAAAGAGCCAGGATGGAATTAGTGTAGGAAGAAAAATTATATTTTCTAACATACGCTTATTCCTTTTCAATATTTTGTCCTTTTGTTGTGCTTGGTTTTTTTTTTCAGTCTGGAGAGCTGAATGTCCAATAGAATTCTATGAGGATGGTCTTACTGGATCCATTTACAAAATGCTTAAAGTCTCTCCATGGGTTTTTTGGATCAATCTGAATACTGGTTTCCATCTTGTCTGGGTGTTTTCCCTCCTGGTCTGTCAAATGTATCAGGTAGAGTATTGGGCTGCCTGTAGTATGATCCTGGGTTCAAGTCCTGGCTTAGACCATCTAGCAGTAGGGTCTTATCTAACCAACTTTATTTTAAAGCTTGACGGGAGCTTAACAATCTTTTTTTTATCATAAAAAAAGTCACTGCACGTAAAATATTGCCTCTGGGCTGAAAAAAAAAAGCAGTTAAATTCTCCAACTGTATGCATCAGCTGCAAAGCTAAAAGGCTAAACGATTGTAGAGAATGTAGGATGAGAAAACAAGTAGACAGTGAAGGCATTTTTCTCCTGCGGTAATGCATTTTGAGATAAGAAAGAAATAAAATGTTTTTTAAAAACGTAATAAATATCTTTGTAAAAATATGAAAGAGTCAAGGTATAGTTTGCAATTTTTAGTGACATGATTTACCTTCGAAATGCCATATCATTAATCAAAAATAAATCTATATTAGTTATGATCTGAGAAATTCATATTACTTTAAAGTTAATCTATAGATTTCTTAAAAAGTAGGGATATATTTTTTTATCATAGTTAGTGATAAAGCACCTCATGTAGTGTTTCAGGTTTAAAACTTGCTGGAGCAAGCTCACTTTAAATTTGATGTTATTACTTATTAACTCTTTGCATCCATTCCCACGCTCACAGTGTGAAGCTGTTCTCAATAGTCATCCATACCAATGCTGTGAGCGTGAATGCAAAATGTAAGTCTTCTATAATTCTGGCAGGCTACTCCAAAAAAATCTGGGATGCAATCAGTTAAAAAGGAAGTTTTTTATCTTTTAGTTTCTTAAGAACGTAGTTTGAATAAGATTCTACGCAAACTTATTTACATTCAGAATGGATACTCATTACTATTAATACAGCAACGCTTAAAGTTGTTAAGAAGTGAGTTGTTTAAGGTAAAAATATTTATGTTAACTTGTTTAATCTGCAGATTTCATGGCTTGCCATGACGACCAATGAGCGAATGAATCAAGGGCGATACCAACACATGCACCAATTCACACAATCAGCCCCTTCCTCAGAAAATTGTCAGGACTCGTGTGAGTCAGGCCGCTGCAACAAACAAAAGAAGAAACCCAAGATTGTCAGCCCATTTAAGTAAGTTATGGAACTAGAAGTCTCCCATCCTGCGTTTGATAAAGAAGCGATGCGGTAAATAGGTCTTAAGTAAACATGGGAATGAACCGTTAGCTTTCTCCTGGACATTTTTCCAATGTAAATATCTGACTTCAGAACCATCAAATTCATCTTTGAGAATAAACAGCAGCCAATTAAAAAAATGTTAAAATTCAGAGTTAAAAGCTTTTGTATATATGTAGGCTATAGCCAAAATCATTTCAAAACTGATTTAGCATAGCAGGTCTTTATCTGTATCAACTGTTTTATCTTCAAAATGCTTGAAATAAATCAATAAATTTCACAGTGAATGTAATTTTTTAAATTTTGAACCCACAGCATTTTAGTTCTCAGCAGAGTGAAATCTGAAACTGATATCTATTAGCATTCAGGTGGGATGCACTGGAGGCCCCTCTAGAATAGAAGACATTGTGATTAAACCCGTCTAGAATAGGAGATATTGTGGTTAAGCCCTTCTTTTATAAAATGCAGTAGACTTAAAAATTGATTATTATTGATAATTTACTACGTTACATTGGTATGTGAGGTATCATGTAAACAAAATTTAGAAAACTATCAAACTCACATAATTTGATCAGTGAATGTACTTTTTGTTGACCACAAATTTTAAAAAGTCTAACAAAACAGCTAAGCCCATTTCTCCAATTTATATGCAATGATTGATATCATATTTTAAAATGACAGCGTCTTAGTTTTTTCTTCTATGTTAATATTTCAAAGGAAGCATGAATGTGCTGACTTGAGTTTAATGCACTTCAAAGAAAAGACCTGATTTTTAATGTCATTCTGAGGGTGTTTAGTATACAAAGTGACAACAGTAAAACTAAACTCAGGGGTGCCTATGGTCTTGGAGAATCCCGCAAATTCCTGGCTTTCTTGTTGTATCCCGGAAACCCGGATTTACCTGCAAAATCCCGGATTTTTTCTTTTTGTTTCAGCATTTAGACTGACCCAAAGTAAACCATTACAATTGTTTTTTTTTTCGTTTTTGTTTGCGGATTATCGGACCAAACTATCCTACGGAAAAAACAAATAATGAAAATATAATTCTACATCGAGAACGATATTTTTCCGTCATCAAGTATCAACCTATGTGAAGGTATAAAACAGGGCGATATATATATTATCGATATCGTGTATTTTTGTTTATTATTTATGCTTTCAATTCCAATATCCAGATTTGTATTATAGTTGAAACTATCCAAGATATTGGTCCCATCGGGTTGTACTATTTGTTTACTTAATCGTACATTTGTCCGAAAAATATTGTTTTCTCCATCTTCACACCCAGCCCTCGCCAATATGTCCAACAAAGAATCATTCTGATTTCTTCATCTGACAACAGTTAATGCGACTAGGCAGTTTGTTTTTGTCTAAATCTTGTCGAGTATTAAGATCATTTGGGAAATCCTAAATACAGGTAGAGCTAGATCTAGATCCATACTAAATCTAGATCTCTATAGATAATCAAAACCGGGCATGACATGAGACTAGATCTATTATTATAGTAAGTGATTTTCATTTTTGATATTTTTTTTTATTCAGAAAAGAAAAAGGAGATGATTTTCATTCCAAAGTAATAATATAAGTCTAGATCTAAATGTTAGATTGTTATTTTCTTTTTTACACAGCCAGGTAGCGCTTAGTGAGACTTTCTAGACCTAATTGATATTTATCATATTCAGCTCAAATGTCTTTTTAAAAGAAAAGATCAGGGTTTCCAGCAAGTTGGAAAAGTCGGATAAAAGTCGGAAATCGATAGTCAGGTCGGAAGAGTGGAAAATGGTAGGAAATCGACCATCAAGGTTGGAAAAAAGGAGGAAAAACAACATATAACAGTCAGACCTGCCAACAATACAGTTTCGCCATAATTTATTATGCCGACGAGCGATTCCGTCAGAATTACAGCAAGCGGGTTTGACCATTAAGGCTTCTACGTCACGGTCTAGATTTAGCCCTCTTAGTTCTGATCGATACAGTGTTATCGAACACTAATTTCTTTCAATATTTCTCTTTTTTTGCGGCATTCAAGTTATAAATTAGTTATCGATGTTAAATTAAATGTGATAGTCCGGCGTTTAGTTGAGCGAGCGGTGTTCAATAGCGGAGCGCTCTGTGTGCCGCTTCTAATGTGTTGCACTGTTCAATGTAGCATTTTTTTTTGCTTTACTTGTTAGTTCTCTTCTTGTGGCAACTGGAGCGCTTTCCACCTATACTGAACAAGCAATGTAACGGATGCCATAAATTAGAAACGAATAAAGAATTATTTGCCGGGAGTAAGGGTGAAGCTTCTCAATCTCATTGTTCCCATTGATAGTTCCTGAGTTGGGCGTGTCCACGTAAATTGCACATGAATTTTCGAGAAAATGTACTGTCATTTCATCCTGATCTCATTCAACCAACAGAATTCCATGTGGATTTTATGTAGCTTAATATCTTCAAGATAAACAGCGCTTATCCAGGTTTTAAAGACATGATTCTAGAATCCATAATTACTTGGGCCTACTTTGAGATTTAGATCTAGATATAAATTTAAATTAACTCTAGATAACTGTTCATAATACTAATCTCGATCTAGTTAAGCTCTATTTTTAACTAAATCTAGAATTTTGTAGGTATTAGTTATAACTTTATAAATAGAAGAGAATTTTCCATGAATGAACGGAATTTAGTATATTTTGAACATTCATGTGATCCTGTAAGGTTGAGCGTATTTCAAATTAATTTTTACGGAAAAAGAAATAGTGAAAATTTTATTCTACGACGAGTACATTATTATTATCCAGTATCAACCTGTGCGAAAATATAAAACTAGATGATATAGTATATTGATATCGTATATTTCTTATTATTAACTTATTAAATCGAATATCGAGATTTGTATCGCAGTTGAACCATCCAAGATAATGGTGCCGTAGAGTTTTTCACTTTCACTTACATTCGTTTGAAAAATTTTGTTCTCTCCATCTTCACACCCAGATCTAGCCGTTATTTTCAACATAAGTTCATTGTTATCTTCATCTGATAGAAGCTAATATGGCGTTTTACTTGGAGAGGGGGGGGAGAGAGGCCCAGGGAGTCAAGATACATTATTTAAATCTAGTCGAGTAGGCTTAAGGCCTACATGTTTTGAGATCGATGAGAATCCTAACTGGAGCTAGATCTAGGGTAAATGTAGATCTAGATTTTATAATCAAAACCTGGCATGACATGAGACTTTAATTATAGTGGGTGATTTATACTCCAAAGTAAATAATTATAAATCTAGATCTAAATGTTAGATAGTTATTTTTGGTCCTATTTTTTTTTATTTTTATACAACCAGGTGGAGCCTAGTGAGAAGTTTTCGACATAATCAATATCAATCATATTCAGCTCTAATGCCTCGAAGAGATAAAATAAGGAGAGCAGTGCTCAATATGTAAGCTAGACTATAGGCCTTTATGTATACTCTGATGAGTAAACCTTTATGGTGCCTCAGTTGGGCCAATAAGACGCAGAAAGCAATAACATTTGAGGAACACAGCTGTAGAAGAGCTACAGGTTATTCAACATCTTAGTCTGAGCACAGAAAAAAAAATTAACTAAATCGGTGAGAAAAAAAATCCTGGCTGTGTGTACAATCACATTTTGTTTTATTTCAGGGGCAAGGGAGGGGGGCGTGTGTCAAAAATTACTCTGAGGGGAGGTTGGCATTACTCTAAGGCTGATTTGAGGTTGGCAGGTGTGGTAACTTACATTTATTGCCTGCTTTAAAAACATTAAACTGCATAGGTGCTCTGTTAACATCTTTATTTCTATAACTAAAGATGTCCTTGCAAATTCTCTGTCGATTATCCTTGCGCACTGGAAACCGACTTTGGATTTTTTTTCAAAATCCTAGGTAGGAAATTTTTGGAGACGGTAAGATATTTTAGGTTGAGATATTGCTGGACACCCTGAAAGATAAAGATGAGGAGAGTGGCGCTCAATATGTAAGCCAGAATATAGGACTTAATGTATACTCTGATGAGTAAGTTTTTATGGCGCCTCAGTTGAGCCAATAAAATACATGCGCAGAAAGCAGTAAAAACTAGCATTTGGGGGACACAGCTGTAGATGATCTACAAAGGTCATTCAACCTCTTTTTCCGAGCAAAAAAAAATGCTCCACAATCATGACTTTTTGGACAATCCAATTTTGAGGGGGGGGGGGGGGGTGGGGGTAGAGAGAGAGAGTGAGAGATGCTCCTGCCTACGCCTCGAGCATTGACTGATTTTAAAGTTAATTAAAAAAAATTGTGTGTCCAGTTCTCATCCCTTGTATTATCATTCCATTTATACTTTATTCCTAGCTTATTTGTTTCCAATAGCTGTATGGTTAATTTTATCAGTGCTTTTTTAAAGTGAAATTGGCAAAAACTGATGTCGTTTTTTAAAAATTCTCTTTGTTGCGCTTTGTCCCTGGTTTTGCTCCAAATTCCCTGATTTTGGTTTCCCTGAAAGGCATAGATTGGGTTAGGCACCTCTGCTAAATGTGAGGGAAAATGAAAATTTCAAAAGTTATAGGGAGTTAAGAGCGTTCAAAGTTTAGACTAGTATCCCAGTGATGTTACCTTGTTCTTTGAACTCAAGAAGGTATCAATGCTCTCAATATATCTAGAGAAGCCCACATACTGCAAGACATTAAGAGAAAATATCTACATCATTTTTCTCCTCAAGCAAGTGTCTGTATACATACAGTTTTTACTCTTACACTGATCACACACACACGCACCAAACCATAAACACTTTAATATTTTTCTCTTTTTTATCCCTTGACTGATAGGCTAGCATAGTGTGTAGAAAAGGAGAGAGAAGTGTGACCTTAAACAACTTGTTGGTCTTCCTGCCTCCTTAGAGCTTGATGCTCCAGTTTTTATCTTTTTTAAAATTTCATGAGTGGACAAGTTCATTATGATAGGGCATCAAAATGCTTTTGACGTGACTGATATAGAGACAGAAACTCTTCTCTAAATCTCACTTTAATTTTTTCTGAGTTTTGAGTCACAAAGTCTACAAAGTTCTTTAATGTAGGTAACTTAACAGTCTCATATTTCCATCATCTTTCTTAATGAAGTTGGCTGCTACGAAATATAAACTGATATTAATTCTAAATTTGTTAAATTAATGTGACTACAAGCCTATTGGCCAATAGAACATTCATCAAAGACTACATTATGTGTTTTGTAAAAAATGCAGGGTAGATGTAAAAGGCAAAAAAAGCTGGTCGTTCTGATATTTTTTTTTTTGGCAGATTCAGATTTTTTTTCCTAGAGAGTGAATTACCAAATGCTGCATAATACCAATGCCATCCAATTTATTGAGTCTTTTAAAAGTATTGTAAAGCGTAAAGTACTTGATTTACACTGAGAAAAGGTATGGAAAAAAAGACATTGATCAAGTCTAATGTAGATATTAAGATTGGTTAAAATTTTTCAGTTTCACAATGGATGAAATACAAGCTACAAAAGGCTTTAAAGCTTGTCTTTATCAGAATTCAGACAAAGCAATACTGAGGAATGAACATTCACCAAAGACTACATTATGTGTTTTGTAAAATATGCAGGCTAAATAAAGCTGGTCGTTGAGATATTTTTTTTTGGAAGATTTAGATTTTCTTTTCCTAGCAGGTCTGCACAAGCTGCAATCCACAACATTCAAGGAAATGTGGGGGTAATGATAATGCCAAGTCGTTAAGATCCTGTATTGAGGGTGGATGTTCAGGTTGGGATGGGGGCAAGTAAGGTGGAAGAGAAAGTCACCTCTGTCTGGTTCTTTTATTTGCTCTTTGGTCTTTGTAACAAACACTTGCAAAGGAAACAGTCTCGCCAAGTGTCAGTTATCTCAAGTACATCTCTCATAACATAGTAATGGCAGACAACTCTAAACTGCAATTTATTCTTCACACTTGAGGAACTCTGGATCTTCTTCTGATAGTTTTAAGAGGGAGAAACTGTCACCTTTTTCATTATTTGATATTCTTAGAAAATATACAAAGTCTGTCGAGTACATGAGACAAGGCGTTTAGAAGATAATGATATTTCAAATACGCTTGCCAGTGAACTGCTGATTTAAGGGTGCTGCAGCACCCAGCTCAGAGCGTCAACACTTACATTTATGGCATCATGTAGGCCAGTGTATCATCATGGCAAAACCTAAACTTAGGTTCTGCGCAGCAGTAGGATGAACCCTGGGCTCCTGAGGCTTAAAATCACCTGCACCTGAGCTCATGAGTCAAAATGTATGCATGCTTATGAGGCTATTTCTGCATAGATTTGTATAAAAATGTGCAATATTTTGACAGAGAGTCTTACATTACTACTAGCGCCAGTATTCAACCTTAGTGTGGTAGTCATTCTAGCATGTAGACCCCCTCTTGACGCATAAATGGGCCTTGTCAGTAGGATTGTTTTACATTCTGTGCACCACACTCACCAGGTCTAGATCTAGGAGCTCTAGATGTATCATTTGAATCAGAGGAAACACGAGGTCTAGAACTAGAGATAGCTCTGTCTTTATTGCCACTATCAGTACTTCTGATTCTAGTTCAATGTCTGGATAACTGGCATTTAATTCCTGTTTATCGTCAGAATTATCTAAATCATCTAAAACCTCATGAGCTGTGAACAGAGTTTTCTGTATAGAAAAGGGTAGAAAAAGAAGTAGATCTCAGAATTTTCCAACTTAACTAAGCAAACCACCTGAGCAGGCCATATTAAGTGTTACAAGCTGGGCCTGTTTCTGTCTGAATAAACCAATATGAATTTTTCTTGATGATTTGTAAAACTAGTTAAATATTTCTCTGGCCTCAAAATTTCTCATTGTTTTTTTTTTTTCATGCAGTCGCGGTCCAGTGAGAAATGTTGTGGATTTGTTTGGTTGGCGCTGCTGTGGTCTACTTCGACCGCTTAAGACTGACTGGACCACCAAGTTTACTCTGGATGCAGAACCTGGGTCTGCCTTTCACGCCTCCAGTTTACACCAGAATCGAGAAAACTATCAATTTGTATAGCATCTGTTAATTTTATCAGACATTGTCATTTGATATAAGTAGTATTTATGTGATTAAGGATTTATATGTGGGTTATAAATGTTTTTAATTTTTTTTACAAACTTAGGGAGATTGAGAAGGTTTTGGATTGAATGTAAGCATAATGAAGTAAGTAGACGAGATGTTTTTTTTTTTCTTAAGGGTATGTAGGTTTAGTAGTACAGAGAAAGAGAATGTCTAAGTTTGTGTATGGATGCCTGCATATATAGCATAATAGAGAAAGTAAGAGTCAATGTACACAAGTAGTAGAATATTTCAAATCACTCAATACCATTCTCAACCATAACATTTTGAATTCGTGCTGAATGCTGATTAACCATTTGAAAGTACTTCTTATTAGAAAAGGAAAAGTTCTTAGTTCCCTCACATGTGATAAAGGATTTTTATGTTATTGTTGAAGCTGTTGTGCTTACAATAAAAGGTATTCTGATCAGATCCAATGTAACCCTTGAATTAAGACCTTGTAAATTTAGGAGAGAAAAATGGGGTAATGGAGGATAGAATGTGTCATGCTTTAATTTTCCAAGGATATCCTAGGATGTAAATTCACAAACATGGTATGTACTGTATTTGGAGAACTTATTTGTGGAGTTCCACCGTAATCAGATGAAGAACTGTCAATATTTAGTTATGTTTTCTAGGGGAGATTTTATACATCACATTTGTCTTAACCAACCCGCTAATAAGATTTCTTTGAAAAGGAAATTTTTTGCTAGTTATGCATGTAGATGAAGTGAAATAAGCTTACTTTTTCATTTTTATATTGATTTCTATTTTTTTTTTTAAACTGTATTTTGTATTTCTCCATTTTATTTTTTCTAGAATTTTGTTATCCTCTTACCATTGTTACCCCTGGCATGCGCAGATCTTTAGTTTGATGAGTTTGTACTTTTGCTTTGTCAATATATTGACTCACTTGCGTCACAGCCTGCACCTGTAGCAGGAAGGCTAAAAAGTCTCTGTGAGTGGCGCCCTCCATCCCTGCATATTTTTGTTCTTAACCATTTCTCTGTATTTCAAATCCCATTTTTATTGTTGCTTAACTCTTTTTTTTTTTTTCACAAATTAATTTAGAACATTTTGCAGAATCAATCATAGAGGCTCAATAACAAGAGAGTTAATATGTAAAAAAGGAAACCTAAGTTCGAACTTGCTTCTTATTTGAAATAGAAGAATCAAAGCATCCATATTCTTGGAAATAATTTTCCCCTTAAAGAGAGGCAAAGGACAGATTTGAAAAATGTTGAAGCTTTGTTTTTGGTGATGCCAGTGTTCAGATGAATAAATATTTACAGATTTTTGTATTGTTTTGCATGCTCAACACTCCAGCCATCTAAATGCTCTTCTTTGTAAGGTTATTCTTCTATGTGAAAATTATGTATGTATAAACACGAAGGATTCAAATATAAAAGAATGAATTGCTACAGATGGTAGAAAACTTAATTGATAGACAAAATTCTTCTTTTTTTATCTCAGTATATTCATTTTATTTTACATACAGCACCTTGGACTCAATGAACTAGTTAGGTCATTTTTTAAAAGTTTGCAAGGTTCCTTGGAGCCATGCAAGGCAGTGAACTAGGAAAGTAACCAACCAAAGTGAAATTACTACATGATTATCTCCCTTGTTTTTATCAACTAACCATGTGTCTTTAAAGCCAATCTTTACCCTTCCCACCGTTGTCCAAATTATCGCCGCTTTGGCTCTTTGATCCTGTATCATGATCTCCCCATGCATTTTCTGCACCGCTCCCTGCCCCCTTCCCCCTCTCTTTTTATTATCTTCTCCCTGCATGTCAATATTTTGCTCTGCCCTACCCCTAGTATTACTATGGCATAATGTAGCCTACACTCTGGGTGCCCAACACCTATGCACTTCAAGCATTTCTCAACAGCCGACCAGAGACCTTTTGATTAAATGTCAACTGTATGGTTTCTAAGTAGAAAAGCATTCTATGGTGGATTTGCCAATACTTGAAGTTCGTTGAACCCGAGGACGGGTCTGAGATTAGTTTGTTTGATGCAAGGTGTTTTCAGAGAGTCAAAGAAGAAAAAAACGGGGATTTTACTCTGTTCAGTGAATGCAAGGTGTTCTTTGAATCCGAGTATGTTGGATTGAGATGTACTGTATTTATCAATGTAATTATCATTTGCTTCTAAGTGTATAAAATATAATGGAATGAGAAAGAGTATGAAAATGAAAGATATTTTACAAGGAGAAAAGGAAAAGAACTGAAGAAATAACAACTGCGCTGCTATGAAAGAAAATATCTTGAGCAAGCAGTTCTTCAGTGCTCCCAAAATAGATATCAGTTTATATGAGTAATGAAAACCTTGATTAAATGGTGTCCTTCGCATTAAAGACTGTGGCAGCTCTGAATTAGGGAAGAGCTTTCATGAGTGAAAAATATTGTATTCTTAGAGCAATTTTAGTCCTTTGACTACTGTAATAAAGTAATGTATTTGCAATGATTTTAAGAAATTTTAACTTCTGTTCAACTTGAAAGCATTGAATATTGTGGTTATAAACTTTTAAAGTAAGATTAAATGCATATTTATATTAACATTTTTTTCAAAAACCAGAGTGCTAAACTAATTTAAATGGATATTACATCTATTTTTATGATCGTCTACATCAAGATCTAATGTTGGTGCTTATTTTCTTTTTCTTCCTGTGAGGCTTGTTGAATCAAAGGATTGATTCTCGAGTGCTCCTTAGCCACAGAAAGGTAAACTGAGTACAAAAGACACTCATTTTCATAACTTATCAACATTTCTGTGAGAGTACAAGATTTTTTTTAATGGTCTTTTTCTTTTTCTTTTATGCTAAAACAAATAATTGATTCTGTTGTGTGTTAGAATGCTTGCACTAAAATATTATGTGTATCATGAATGTAAATCTTTTACTTTTTGCCATAATTGCTTGTTTTTAAAATTCTGAATAATTACTCTTCATTATTTATATTATTACTTCTATGGACATTGTTTTTTTTCTCTTTTCATAGTTTTTTTTATTACAAAGTGGATATGTAAATCAAATGTATTTTTACATGGAAAATTTTTCATTATTCACTAATAGTTTTCTAAGCTTACTTTTTTTTGTTTCTATTCTTTAAATGCTGTATTAAAATAGGAAAAAAATTTTTGCAAAGAGTTTTTGGCATGTTGTAGTATAGTTTATATGTAAATTTTTTTTTTAGTATTCATTTATTCTCAGAAGTTTTACTGTGTTAATTCTGTCAGTATCTCTTTAGCATTATTTTTTACTATTGTGTATCTGTGTGTTAATTTTCGAAGGAGTTGATTTTCAATCAGTACCAAATTTTTGAAAATTCGTGTAAGATGTGGGTTGTGATTTAATCATTAAATTTAAGCCTCAGTGAATCTATTTTTAAAAGAACTGACTGCTTAATATCATCAAAGGTACATGCAATTCAATGAACCGTTTTCTTAGCATTAGTAAATGAAAATGTTTGAGACTACTTGCTTTGGTGTTGTTTTTTCTCTGAGGTCTTTTCAAGGTAAACTAATTTTTACAATATTGAAGAAATTATTAGAATGGTATATCACATATAGTTATCTGTGGATAAGCCCTTATGGTTGGGCTGCCAGTTAATATGGGACTGGGAAGTTATATAAAAACCCAGCCTTCTGGAAACTGTTGATATCAGGCAGTACACACTATTGAAATTCGAGGTTTTCCCAGTAGACATTCACTTTATAGAGGAATATACTTTTAAAGGAAATGTACTTTTTATATCCAAAATTGAGCTAGACCCCTGTTAGCTAGAAGAATAGGAAACTTAAAGAGAAAAATAAAAATAAGGAAAAAATTTTTTTTTTCCAATTCAGAGGCAGTTGAGCTAATAAAGGCCTAAATTGAAGTATTCCTCTAAAAACTCAATAATCGTAAACTACTAAAAATATTCTTGTGTGTCATCACCTTGCAATGTGGTACCTCATCATGCAATCTCAACAGCATCTGCCATATAAGTAGCTATGAAAAGCTCAAATTTTGACCAAAATTTTCTGTTGACAAATTAAAAAACCTAATTTCCAAACCTTTTCTTCAGTTTCAGGGAGAAGATGATGGTGTTTGGAATTGAAATGCACTAAATTATTTTTTTTTTCCACGTTATAGTTTTAGAGCCATCACTATTTACTTCCTTGTAGAGAATGGTCATGTTTTGGAAATGCTTGTAATTTTAGCTGCGCTAGTAAAATAGAAGTATGAAACGAAAGGAACATAAATTGGTTTTATAAAAGATAAACATGGCAAACTTTATGATGAGAAAAATCATGCACTTCTGAATTTATTTTTTACGTATTTATTTCCACCCTCATCTAAAGGATCCCTTTTTTTCCGTTTATCTGTCGTTATTTACATTGTGATGACATGACAAAAGTGTGCATAAAGATGACATGTAGTTTGCATCATACAGAATTGACCATCAAGAGTGATGAACTTAGCTTATTTGTTTTAAAATTGGAGAAAACTTAAGTCAATAAATTGATTTATTTTATAAGACAACTTTCTTTAAAATTTACACAGAGACTCATTAAAACTTTCTTAGCCTCCTAAAACAACCTCTCCTCAACCAAGAGCTGACGGTACTACCAGGAATTAATTTGGAAAGCTAAGTATGCAAAGGGCATCAGATTTATCATTATGTCTTTTTATGATGATATTGTAAAGGTATAGAGGAATTAGGTCCTGAAGCAGAAAAAAAAAGTGAAAAAAGCCCATTTTTTTAGACAGCAATGTCTTTTTCAACTGCCTAACACATTTTTGAGACCTTGAGCTCTAATGCAAGTGAAACTAGCTGCTAAAAATGCCTAGATTACCATAATGCCTTTGTAGAAATAATTTTTGATATCATTACCATCTAAATTCAATATTTTATCTTAAAAGTCTTTGAGCTAAAATATCGTTGCTAAATTCCACAAAACACTAATAATTTTCTGCCTAGTATGGATTGGCTTTATGACATGACTTGTATTTATCAAGCAACATTTATAAGTGAAACTGCAATTGATATTTTGTTACTTTTCAATACTTATAAATTTGACAATGTTGATAATTGCATGGAAGTCTTTAGCACACATCCTGTAGATGTGATAGCACTGAATCTCTTACGATGATGGTATGACACTTGATGATTCAGTTAGAAAAAATTTGTGTATTGTAATTATTAGTTTCATAGTGTTATGCATAAGATATATACCTAGCTGTTTGTCGTTACTATTATAAATTTTTATGTTTTACTATAATTACTTTCATAAATTTTTATGAATTTCCTTATAATACTCTAACAATAATCAGTACATTGACTTGTACATTTATAATTATTTAGGCAAATGGAATCTTTTTCTTATGTTTCACCCTGTCCACCCTAATATGCATCTCTTTTTTAACTTAATAGAATTGAAAACCTTATTTAGCATTGCCATGCCATGATGCCTAGACCTATTAAGATGTAATTTGTAGGTAGTATTTTTTACAAAGCAGTAAAAGTGGGAAGGGGGAGGGTTGACCATGAAAAAAGGACAAAAATTTGGTTTATTAAGCTGACTATAGTGCCTTCCTTGCAACATCATGATAATTAAGAGGAGGAAGCAGTAAGAGCTTACAAGAGCTGTTATGACTTGTTCTTTACTCATTGCATTTTTATTTGCACTTTTTGGTTTTCTCAAATGGACACATTAGTCTCAATTAAGGGTTCTGTGTAATTATTAGATCTTTGCCCCATTCATGCAATGCTATTATATATATATAAGATCTTAACTTAAATTCTCTGCATATATATATTTACAGGCAAAATCTCTAAGAGGATTATTTTTACAAAAAATGAAAATAGCATTATGAATGCGCAATACAAGATTTCAAAATGGATTTTTACTATACCTTCAGTACCTTCAGTATACCTATAATATCGTAATTTTAATCATTGTTATCTATGAAACATATTTTTGAAGTTTATTGAGCTAAAGAGTAGACCTTTAAAAACAATGATTTGTTTTTTCGAGGCGTATTGATGTAGTTCTATCTCTATGTTTGTGAGTCTTTTTTTCCCTTCTTTTAAAAAAAAAACCAAACTATATGTGATTTAATGTGGAAAAAGGGAAACAACTAAAAGACCTCAGGCAATAAAATAATAGTCAAGTCTGCTGCCTTTAAAAGATGCTTAAAACAAATCTGAATAGATAAATGTATTTCTGTAACATAATATTCTTTTTATTTGCCTTTTATGATATTTGGTAAAATTTAGGCGCTGAGATTTTTTTAAGGAAAGCTGGGTTTTCACAGATTAAGTAGCATATTTGTCATGTAACTCATGTTAGAGCTTGTCGGAGAATGTCTTAAAAACTCTTTTTTCTCCCTTCCTTAAACTGAAATTTGGCAAAGATGCTTCCATTCATAATGCTGCAGATATTCATCTGTGTTACGTGATAAGAACTTTTGTAGTGTGCTATTGGTGATCTAGATTGATACCACAGTGTTATAATTTTTCTATCTTTATGTGTACAGTCTGTTGAATTGTGGCTTAAAACTATTTCTTTCATGTTACTGTTTGTTTCAGAAAGTTTATATTTACTGGCAGGTGAACTGTGTATTCTTTTATGATTTTGTGAATTTGAACTAATTGAAATGAGATTAAAAAAGATTTTTCTGTGAATGAAATATTCTTTTTTTTCCTGTTGTTCTTGTTAAAAGGTTTCATTTTGTGTCACTGAAAGCTGCAATGCAAATGCCGTACATGATTTTTAAGTATATATATATATGTGTAGTAATAGTTTCATCTCTCAGCACTTGCATACTAGCCACTTTTCTTGATTGATAATGTTACCCATAAAGTTAAAACCTTCAATGCCTTTGAGTACTTATAGTAATGGGGAGATATAAATCATGTGGAACAGTGTACTATAATTTATTTCATTCAATCTTAAAATATATCAATAGATGTCTCTTCTGAGAATGTTTTATTACAAAGAATTGTCATGTTCGCTCATAGTTGCAGCTCTTGATCTAAACTTGTTCTCGCTGAATGACTTGTATACTTCAATGGGAAAATCCGAATCAATTATATAACTCTAATACATGTATATTGCAACAGATA
>JAWDGP010005687.1:1205000-1267500 GCA_033675545.1 Elysia crispata
GCAAACGTGGAGCCACCAATAAATGATATGACGATTCCCACGTGTGGTATTGTCAAGGCTGCGAACAAAATAATAGCTACCAATGCTCTTCGAAAGAGGACACGCCAAACACCAAAACGTAGTGGAATGTTGAAAAGATCTTCGCCCTCTTGGCACAAAGGATTTATTACGAGAACGAATCCGCTCAAAAGATGAAGGCTCATGAGAATTTGAACTGCAAAAATCATTGGTCCAGGTGAAATAGTCAAAAGAACGTTTGTATCCAGATTTGATCCGTATACTAAGAATCCAAGTAGAGCTAAGGGTAAGTATATTACACGCATGATGAGGAAAGCAAGAGCTATTGAAATTTCAGCCCTTTCGGGATGTTTCATATCTGCAAGGATTGTCGGGATCCCTGGATGTCCACCGAAGCCGAGAGAAATAGTACCAAACGCCATGAGGATCATTTTAAATCGAACTGGCGCGTGGAATGCTGGAGGTACCTGCTGAGCATCTCTCGCCATCTGTATTAAAATTATGACACAAGCTAAACCAGTGGCGACAGCAGCACTGACAGCAATGAAGCAAAAGTCTTTCGGCGAACCAAACCAACTAAGAGGACAAAGAACCATTGCGACAGCAACAAGCCAGTAAAAATACGAAATACGGACGCCAAGGCGGGCTACCATATGGCTTATGTTTTCTGATACCAGCAAGAGGTACGCCACACATATTCCAAAAACCGTAATATCCACAAAAACGGTGATTAGACACCTGCATGTGCTGCTAAATGCCGTCTGACCAATGGCTGGGTATGGGCGTCTCACGTGACCTCGATATTCTACATGGCGCTCCCGAATTATTACCAAACAGCGGCCTAACAACACAGCGGTATAGGCTGAGGCTCCAGCCATAGCGAGTATGATAATAACGCCTGACCAGCCTGAATCACTGAGAGCCTTAGGGATGGCGAAAGTCCCAGAACCTGCCATCTCTCCCACAAGGAACACGATTGTTGTCAACATTGTGAGTCCCTTGGGCCGATCACCAGGCAGGCATTGTCCTTCCTGTGACAATAAAGAATAGACCATTAATGTTAAGATAGAGTCGTCACAGCAAGCCGTCAAGTGGTATATTTTTTACTTCATAAAAAAGTATAAATCTACTATAATTATTGTTTACTTTGATTTTCATAAGAAAAAAAAATATAGTCCCTCTCGGACTTTATAAAAAAATAATGTGGATTATCACGACAAAAAAGTGATACAAGTTTGTTTTGCTCTCAAATTTAAATTTAAAACATACGGGGATAGCTGCTGCAGTCAGCCTTAGTTTTGTCTTTTTTTTTAACCTTTTCCAATTATTAAAAACCTTAATATAATGCATTTCGGTTTTTGTAAAAACAGTTAAATTATATGCACTTTCAATCGGGTTTTGTAATAGAAAGGTCACATTTTTTTCAGTATATTTCAAAGCAAGAGCTAAATGTAGTTAAATTTTACTTGAGTGATTAAAAAAAAAAAGAATTATGTAGTTAATTTTGGCTTCCATCATAAGAAAATAAATGCGGTTTATTTCGGTTTCCACAATAAACATTTTAATTTAGTTTACTACAGCTTCCATGATTTGAAGCTAAATTATGTAATTAGTTTATTTCGACTTCCATAACAGTAAATAAATTGTATTCCGCTTATCACGAAAACAAGGTAGATGTTTTACTCCGGTTTCCATAATAATAGTAGTAAAAAGTAATTGTAAGTTTTAGGCTTTTTCTTTTCTTTTCACATTCGTTCAGTGGATGCTTTAAGTCGGCTTTCGCGCCCCCAAAAAAATAAAAATAAAAATAAAATGAAAACCATTTATTATCGGTTTTTACAACAACACTTGCATAAGTTTAAATCTCACCTAAAGGTTAAGAATAATATACATCTTCCTTGGCTAACTCTATTACCTTCTCCAAGTCCCAAAGAAGCTTAACCGAGGACACATTTCTCTCCTCAGAACTATGACCTGAGTCAAATCCTTCTCTTGCAGCTAGGGAAACGAACTGTTTTCAAATGTGAGGCACAGGCATATTTACCAGAATTAGAGCGCAATGCATAAATAAATAATTTACTTGCATTCAGTCCATGAATATTAATACGTTTCAATTATGCTATTTTGCAAGTGTAAGTTTATAATTATACTTTCTGTTCAATAGAAAAAATATATCGCAGCTATCATAGTATAGAAGAATATGTTTTCCTAGTAGAAAGAGAAAATAGGAGAATCATCACACACATTTTTCCTCATTAAATCTCATTGATGTGCACTTGAAAAATGAAACAGAGCCCAATTGGTGGAGTTATCATAGAGAAGCAAGGCCGCATAGACAACAGGAGCGTCATTTCTGTGTGAAGAGCGTTCGGTCTATTATTTACATGGAACTTTGGAAGTTAGAAATAGAAGTTCTCCATCTAATCGATTGTTATGCTATTTGGGTCGCATAATTTCAGCTCCGCCATCTTTGGATTATTCAGAAAAGGGTTGGAAACGTCTTGCTGTGGACGAGCTACATATATATTATACATGTACTAAAAATGTAAAAATCAACAAGAATGCGGGGCTCTTCGAAAATGTGTCTTTCGACATTTTTTTTCAAAGAGACTGAATCTAGAGATATCAGCGTAGAAATATTAACATCTGTCGGATGACCCAAGCCTGATTCCAAGGAGGACGCACATAGTTCGTCAGAAAACGATCATTTAGGCCTATTGCTGGTGGCCGGATGTAGGTCATTCACTAAAGTAAGCCTTTCGTTATCACATCTATCTCCCTAGTTCTTAAATTGTTTATCCTTTTATCGACTTGTATTGCTATTTATCTAAAAACTTTGTCTCTATCTCTTCATCTATAGTTTACCTAGTCATTAATACGGTATTTTATCCATCAAAAACGATCTTCTCTCTTTTTCTGACTAACTCTATTTACCTGTCCGAGTTTTTCTCATGTTCACAAAGCTTAATAGGGATCGGCCTTGAGACTAACATGTGACAAAAACTTTTTTTTCCTGGATAATTATTTGGAAAAAAAAACTTGTTAAAATATACAAGTATGTTCTTGCAAAAATTTGATCCAGTCCACCATGTAGGTCTAATAACTAATTTTGCAGTATTCAACTTATTAAACTGTTGCCAACACAAATATTTAACCAAAATGAGAAAACGATGTACCGGTATTGCACCAGTCTTATATCATTATAATAGGCCATTTCAATAGGAAATTTCATTGCATGTTTTAAGATACAACATTTTCTATTAGTGAAACAATTTGTAGGCCTACTTTGAAATCTGTACCATACTTATGCTACCCCTTGATGGATCTTAAAACTTATACATTGACATATAACAAAATCCTACAAATTTCAATGTGGCGTGGTGATGTTTCTGTTACCTAGACGTGGTGCACTGTCAGGCGCACATATTAGCATAAATGTATACTATGCTAATACAATGATATAACGAGCGTCTGCAACGTTTTACACATTCCGTTTCTATTACTCGATTGATGAGTGTGAATGCTATGCGAGCCTTCTCTCTTGAGTACCGGTACTGGACGCGTGCACAATTAGTGTATGCCGCCCCCCCCCCCCTTTTCCCCTTTTCCACATACACACCTGGAGATTTTTTTTTTTTACCTCTATGATATTCTTAAAGTGGATGATTATAGGTACCTATGACAAAAACTTGGCACAATGCGGAGTTATGACCCCTGGCAGGAGGTCATTAAATACAATAGAAGAAAATAAAACTGGATATAAAAATTCAAATGTGATTCAAATGTGTAATAAGCAAACGCTTTTCGATATATTTTACACTGGATGAAATATACTTATTAATATATGTTTTTTCCAAATAAAAGTGATGGAAAAAAAGTATTTCAAACATTGATTATAGTAAAAAAAAAAAAAAAGAAAGAAAGAAAGAAAGAAACTTTGCCCCTTAGATCTAATATGATGGCAGTACAAGTATTACTTTTTTTGGACAAAAATGCGCAATAAGCATAATTATTTCATTATCAAAATACAAGTTTGACTTGCATTATACTTTGCATTACAGCAGAATGGTTATTTCTAACTTATACTTTTTAAAAATAATTGTATACAAAACAAGAAAATAATTGAAAACATAATACAAATACAAATTTTAAACACAGATCAATCAGAAAACTATGTTTTGCATTGATCAATCGTTCTTTTATAAAGCACTAATACATCTTCAGTGAGTGAGTAAGGCTTAAGGGGAGTGTATATTCAAATACCAGGACTGCACATGTCACTTTTAGCACTCTTAAAAACTTGACTATATTAAATCGTCGTCTTCTTCCCTGCTCTCATCTTAGCTATCAGAGTCAGGTTGGATACACTCTTCATTGTCACTGCCCTGCTCTTTGTTGCTTTCATTTCATAACAAAATATCAGCTAGTCGCTTAGGGACCAGTTCCTGACTTTGCACCAATCAATTTTCATCGTCATCTCTTTGCCAGCCATGATCCTCAAAGTTTGGAGTCGTCGGCTAGTAATGTCGGTCTGCTTCTAAATCAGTGCTTGATAATTTATGCTAGCCGCTTGTGAACGAAAAATTCAGATGTGAAATAGATGGGAATTAGGAGAGACTTTATTTTTTTTCCTTATAAAAAAATCAAGGCTTTATCCTGACATAACATGTATTACATATTTTTTTCCAACACTCTAATACATGACTATCTCCCCTTTTTACCTACATTTAGAACAATATAGGAGCAATTTTTCCAAGGTTCGATTTTTTTTTCTATTTTTTTTCTTTTATTTAAGTCTTTACCGTGGCATATTACATTCTTATTTCTTACAAACTACATGTACATGTATTATGAAATGCACATAAGTGTTTTCCCTATTCTTTCCAGGAGTGTGGAGTAACTTTTAAGCGCTTTTTCTCCCGATACAACTTGATGTTTTGTACTTCTTCTATACTTTTCATACAGCACAATCACATCAGATAGATCTATATCAGTGATGGCTATAGTCTAACTGACCTGTATGGCTACAGTTCCATTGTACATGACATCGACAATGCCTGAGGCTTACAAGTATACCAGGCCCTGACTCGCAATAAGTATTCATAACTGAACAATAATGATGTAAAGCGTTACTTACACGAGAAATGGCACCACTTAGCATAAAAATCATGCCAAACTATCAGAACGCATAAATGAAACACAGAGTTACACAGTTATCTATGTTCTAGCGAGACAATTTACAGAGAATAGAAAATCAGAAAATTTTGCATTATGTAAGTTGTATTCTTGCAATACAATTAATAAAACTACAACGCTTCCTGGTTAATTCAATGTGCACAATGTTACGGAACTACATAAAACGCGTGTGACAATTATAAGATGGTGTTTAAAATTCATATTGAATTATTCCTTCAATCGAACAATTGAAATGAGCAGTAAACAGTACACAAACTTAGCCAAAAATCAGACACTTGAAAAAAAAAATTTTTCTTTAACGAATTCAAATCATGATAATACTGAAATGGATGTATTGATACACATAAAATTGGGTTCACCAAAAGAAGCATAGAATTTTGAGAAATTATTCAGAAAGAGAAAATAATGATTCGATCAATATGCTTGCACCTGGAGAATGAAACTAAATCTTAGTTAAATGCTGAATTTGATAGTTTTAGCTAAAAGTAAAACCGAGCGCAAGCAATGAGACGGTGAGCGCATGGCTTACTGGATACAGAGCGTCGCTGGGCTGTCAGGTGTCTGCTTATTCTACAGACCCACTTATAAATAACATGCATGAGGTCACTTGACATAGGCTGACCACGCACGAGGAGGTTCACTTCTGCGTTGGTCCGTCCAAAAGCTCAGCCATGTTTCGCAGACAGAGTTACGTACCGTAAGCATGAGTCATAACGTAACTAACACGTGGTTTCCCTAGTAACTTTTGTAAATTGGCTTGCTTTGTTTACATCGGAAGCCGCAAGCGAGCGTTAGACCTGGACAGTCTGGTTAACTGTTAAATCAGTGAATTCTCCTGCTCCTGTTTATGTCATTGTTATGTAATGTAACTGTGTGAGCATGCAGTGGAAACACACTCTACACAGCGCTTGCACCTATTCCAGGCTAGTACTCAGTACCTGTAGCATTAAAGCATCGCTGGCAGTCATCGTGAGACCCTTACATAACAGTTACGTTCTCGGTGGGAGGGCTAGCATGTTTGCGAAAAGCGAATTATGCTACGTACCGCTGGGTGGGAGGAGTTTATGCAGTGGTGTCGGTCAGTCTAAAAATATATAGCTCAGGACCCGTTAGCCTTTCCTGCGAAACCTCAGAGCTGTTTCGCTCTAGATCTAGATTCTAGCGAAAACTTTCTAGAACTTGTTTCAGGTTGAATGTTCTTGTGCTGTTTTCAAACTTTCAAACATATTCACAATTTTTGGCATCTCAATTCTCATTTGACGGTGACCCATGTGCATATTTAAGAAATACATTTACTTTCTGGATCTCCCTTATTCATCACTTCAGTATATTGGTGATGTTCAATATTACCTCTAATAGATTTCCTAGCATGTTAGGTATAAAATCATATTGCATACCGATAATTGTTCATTTCATATTCCTCTGCCAGTGTGCGACCCGTGCAAATGGGCAGGATAAGCCGTGTCCCACGTGTTTTTATCGCTAAAAAGAATTTATTTTGCAAAGAAATACAATATAGCTAAAAAAAAAAAAATATAAAAAAATAAACTTCATGTAATATGTAAAAAAAAAACTAACATCAAGCAAATACATGTACAATAGAATCTGCACGTCAGAGGTTAAAATATAGAGTTATAAAGTAAACTGGCGGCACTGGTTTCCCTGGGCGCCGAGCGACTGATTTATATTCCACGCGTCGGGTTAGTGACAGCTCGAGCAGCGGCACGTTGCTTCTAATACCTGATCTCGGTGCCAAGCCCTGCTAGGAATAATTATTTTTATCATTCAGCAAGGCAGTCAAACGGGATTTTGCCCGACCGCTATAGAGAATTTGTACTACAAGAATTGGACTTTGGCCCTCGCGATTCCCTTGCCTTTTTAATAAGACAAGTCTGGCAATTCGAGATGCCCGACTTGGCTAATTTTGTGATGTCTTAAGCCAAATTCTCTTTTATGAATTGAGTTAATATAATTATGTTGGCCTTTGTGTACTCTTTGTCGATTTTATCAAGAGTTTGAATCTTTAATAAGTGTGAATAATAATAATTTTATAATATTTTACTTTTTACTCTTTCTTTTAAACCTGGTTTGAAAAAAAATACTTTAATATTAGTACAAACTGGCAATATACTGAAAACACTAAAGAGTAAGACACCCATTGGGGCTGCCGGCCAAGGTGTCATCCCTAGTTCTCTACGCTAAGCCCTTTTTAACTTTCTCTTTTGTGAACAATCACTTGTTTTAATAGCTCCCATGGTTCTTATGCTATTCTGTTGTAGGTTGTTGCTCTGTAAAGTTTGCGCTGCATTGTATTGTAACTTTTCAGGAAACTGTTGCAAGACACTTAAATGTGTTGGTCTAGAATTGTTGGAGTTTTTCATTGTGTTAATGCGTTTTACCTTAACTAGATACAGTACAATCATGTAGCTGTGTTTATGCTTGACTGTAACAAAAATGTCGCTCGATGTTCATTATGAATAAAGAAGATTAATTGTTGACAAGGTCTTTCTGTTCAAGCCAGGAAGAAAAGCTGGAAATCAACTGTTTAGGTCCACACCAGCCTAGTGATCTTGTTTTTTTTTTTGTTTTATATATCAGCTCTTATATAAGTTATGGAACGCGCGACATCACTTCTCAAATCAAGTATAACGCATTATGCTGTAATATGATTTATTGCTATTGCTTTCCTCACCCTGCGTAGTTCCATAATTTTGGGTAGCGGATCGAATAGATCTATGAACTTTGTTTTATTTAGTTGCATAATGTTTGTATTTCAAGCCCGCACTTGTATGGCTTAGATTATTCTGGAATCTTCGACCTAGTTCTAGCACAGTAATGATCTCGTCACTTCTTGTTTACCTTTGTTTTGATTGGTTGCAATTTTAGAGCGCATTACTCATCACGTGTACCAAGAATATTCTCTTACAATTTATGAAATTCCTTTTATGGATGATTCGACGAGATTTTGTATAAATAAGAGTCGAAATTATGTTCAGTCAGTCAATATCAAGTCTACCTTCAGTGATCATTAAGTCTATCTACAAGATAAGTCAACCTACAGTGATTATAGATTCAAACTCTTGTGTTGGATTGAACGGTTTGTAATTTTTACTAGCGGACTTCAGACTATTTTTTCACGGATGGGTCGTGTGATTGGTTGTGTATATTTTCATAGAGCGGGACAAACAGAGCCTAACAGATCACACCATCATATCTGTTACACTGTAGGCGATAGAATTTACAAGTTCAACGCAGCGGAGAATCTTTAGATCTAGAGATCTAGATTACATCTAGATCTAAGTTACTAGTCTAGTCCTTCGTCTGTTAGGATCAAATACAAGCGCCCTGCTTGCCACATTCGTCAGATTATATCTAAAGTCAGACGCACTCAAGGCTAACCGTGTGTGTTCTGTTTACCATAACTCCACTCGTACAATCTTCGGCGTGCGTGTTTACGTTAGTATTAAAAGCCTCTTTATTTTCATATATACCACTCTCAGCTGATAAAGTTCCATAATGTCGCCCATTCAAGAAATTAAAGAGATAGCTGAAGAAGTGCAGTTACGAGGAGACGAAAAGAAACATTTTATTATTGAATAAATGGATAAGTTGCGCAAGTCAAAAGCTGGGAAGAAAGAGCGAGAAGCTAAAAATCATGCTGAGAGGGAAGAGCGAGAAGCTAAAGTTCAAGCTGAGAAGGAAGAGAGAGAAAGAGAGAGAGAGAGAGAGAGAGAGAGAGAGAGAGAGAGAGAGAGAGAGAGAGAGAGAGAGAGAGAGAGAGAGAGAGAGAGAAGCTAAACTACAAGCTGAAGAGAGGATTAAGATGGAGGAATTGAGGACACAGTTAGAGTTGGCAAAGATACAAGCAAAGGCAAGTCAGCAAAGTCAGCAAAGTGAACACAACCTTTTATCACGCGGTACTAGATCGGTTCGTGAAGGAGAGAGTTCAAAATTCAAGATGCATAAATTGCCGGCTTTTGTGGATAGGAAAGAATGATGATCTTGATTCTTGGCTGCTTCGGTTTAAGCTATTCGCCACCACAAGTGGATGGCCCAAGGAAAGCTGGTGCACATCATTATCGGCACTGCTGACTGGAAGAGCGTCAGAGGCGTTTTGTCGTCCCTCAGAGACCGAGGGCACAAATTATGATCATGTCAAGGAAGTTCTACAAAAGAGGTGTAACCTGACAGAAGACGGCTATAGGCAGCGATTCCGCTCCTGTTCACCGTAGGAGGGAGAAAATACCAGCATGTTTATCGACCGCCTCATAGCATACTTGGAACGATGGATGAAACTGGCGGAACCACCACAGACATATATGAAGCTCTCAGAGACTTGTTTGTGAAAGAGCAATTCTTAGACTTAAGTCCGGCAGAGTTGTCTACATGCCTACGGGAAAGGAAACTAGCTGACCTTGAAGAAATGGCGAGATCAGCTGAGCTGTTCCTCACGGCCCGCAAGAGATAACTGAGCGACCGAGCAAGGCAAGGTGCTAGTTATGGACAAAACAAGCCTCCCATTTTCGAGAAGGCAGGACTCACATGCCGTATTTGCGCGAAGCCTGGTCACGCTGAGCAGAATTGTAGGAATAAAGCGATTCAAGGTAGAGGATGTTATCACTATGACGAGTTGATTCACATGAGGAAGGACTGTCCGAAGCTGAGGATGAATAACAGTCAGGCTACTTTATCCAAGAGAGCAAGATCGGCAGCCATGCGGGTTATGGAAACCCAAGAGAGGATGAGGAAAAGCGGACACCAGATATGACATCAGACCGAAGTCCAAGACAGGTTGCTGCAATTGGCGAGTGGAAAGAGAGTTCCAGCCATGATAGACTGTGGAGCCTGTGTGGTAAGGGGTCAGCCAGGGAGCTGAACTTACCGATCGTCAAGGGCCTTGTTGGAGACAAGACAGTCGACATGTTAAGGGACACAGGTTGTGAGGGCGTCGTGATTCGTCGCGGGTTAGTTGAGGATGATCAGCTAACAGAAAAGTGCTGTTTGATTGTCAGGATCGACAATACAGTACTGCTGGCGGAAAACGCCAGGATTCAAGTCAAGACACCTTATCTGTACGGAGAAGTGGAGACGTTATACGTGATCTTGTTGTGTGAAACAAGGAAATTAAGCGCTTCTCAAAAATTACTTTGTTGAAAAGCTTACGTTTTTTTTTTTTAGCTTTCCAAGGTAAGCCAATAATATATCTACATGTACCTCCCTCATATGAGATAGAAGAGTTGAAGGTATCAAGTACGCTATCTTTGCTCTCACTGACACTACTGATTCCAATAGCATCCAGTTCCCACAGACTTTTGACAAGCTTCTCTGAGACATTGCCAACGCAAAGCAAATGTGACCCACCTTTAGATTTAGAGTGGATGTCATACTCATCTGACAGCATCCACCCTAAATGAGGCATTTGAGCTACCAGAGAGTCAGCATGCTTTATGTCGCTTAATGTTAGCCTCCAGTAATAATCAAGTCCAATCAATATATATCTATTTTCACAGGTCGACCAACACTTAGGTCTTCTGTAAAATTAGCTTTAAATGTATTGATAATATGTCCAGCAACAAGAGCTCTGTACAAATTGGCACATATTGTTAGAATTTCAGTTAATTCCAAAGGAAGGCCTCCCATTTCAAGAAAAAATAATTTATATTCCTCTTTGTGCGAGGCCCTGATCCCGTCCCACCAAATCCAGAAAAAGTGAACCAGTCTTCCCCAGACTTTCGCAACTGCAGCTCTCGAGGCAATGATGAAGTGTTAAACGATCTATCACTTCCTCCATTAAACTGAATACTTACCTCGACATTTGCGCCATTTTGGACATCTTAATTTTGTCTTGACAACCTGCATTAGTGTGTTCTTGGGTCTATTTTTAAGGTGAGCGTAAGCCTCGTTGTTTAAGGGTCGTGGGGATTCATTGGGAGGCTCTCTGACAGTATCAGAGGGACGATATTTAACCCCCGTCCCCTCTGTGTTTGGACACAAGAGTGTTTTATGTCTATCCTTACAATTTTTACAATGCATATGTTTAACTATGCAGTTTCTAACATAATGATGACCAAAACAAAGAAAACAAAGATTTTTGTCACGATCTTTCCTTTTTATATCTTCCTTGGATAAACCCTGTAAAATAAAAAGCATTCCTGACTCCTATGTCCCACTTTGCTGCAAAAACTGCAGTTTTTCCCTCGATCCACTGAAGTTGAGTTGCTGTGGAATGCAGCAACAGGGGGCTGAAACGTTTGTGGGACTTTCTTTACACTGGTACTTTCAGATTTCTCTTGAAAGCTTTGCGATCCTTCACGCCGTTTAACTTCTTTGTATAAAAAGTCTAGAAGAAAGTTTAAATCACTTTCCCTTCCTTCACCCTCTCGCGCCCACTCAAGCCATATGTTTGAGGTCTTCGGCTCAACACCAAAGTTGTTAAGATAACACCATAGGTGTCACTGGACACTCCAAGAGTTTCCAAGCTACGCACATGGCTCTGCGAACTATCATAGAACTGCCACAGCCCATTGGCTTTCCCGAGATCCCTGTATAGTGACAACAACTTCTGAATAATTATGTGCAAAAATTACTCGTTCTTTTCTGCCATACATCTTTTTAAGAGAATTTCTTTGGCTATCACATAACCTTCATCCGTAACGCTTAAGCCCTTTGTACATGAGAGCGCTTCGCCCGTCAACAAGGATTGCAAGGAGGTGAACTTGGTGACGGCGAGAAGCTCACTTTCGTTAAATATATCAGTAAACTTATCAAACCCAAATATTTACCACTAAATTTAGGTATTTCAATGTTTGGTAATCTGGCATTACCTAAAAAATTTGGGCGATGGCTACCCTCTATAGTTGTGCTTACAACATCTGACCTAACAATGTCCTCTTTTTTGTTTACAAGTCCAATACAAGATTTCTGCTTTTACTTTTACTTCTAATTGTCTCTGTCTATAACTAAATGTCTCTTCAATGATGTCTTCTAGAGAGGACTCCTCTGCACCTGTCTTGATCTGTGATTGAATGTCATCTAAGTTTTTCAAACGACTTTTAAATTCATCGATCGCATGCCTTACTTCTTACCAACTGTGACCTCTTGTTTTTGTGTCACTTCTTCTAAAGCTTTATTTGCTCTTGTCAGCCACCCGCGAGACGTGATCTCAGTTTGTTAAGGCGTTCCATCTTGATTTCCAGTTAACCAAAGTGCCGCATGACTTAACCAATTATTGCAGAATAGGAAGGCGAGCTACAGAGAGAAGAAGTTCACATAAATTTCTCATAGGAAGATCCCACGCTGGACTGACCATATTGTTTCAAGGCCATTGGAGGCGCGAGAAACTAAATTTTGATTAAGATAGAGAATTTAGTCGAACGAAGTGTGATAGCCTTGTTGAACATGTTGAATAATTATGTCGACCTCCTCTCACGTAGAAATTAACAAACAGTACACCTCCTTTCACGTAGAGATTATCAAACAGTAGACCTCCTTTCACGAAGAGATTAATAGATAGTAGACCTCATTTCACGGAGATATTATCAAACAAAAGACCTCCTTTCACGGAGAGATTCTCAAATAGTAGACCTCCTTTCACGGAGAGATTCTCAAACAGTAGACATCCTTTCACGGAGAGATTCTCAAACAGTAGACCTCCTTTCACGAAGAGATTAGTAAATAGTAGACCTCCTTTCCCGGAGAGATTCTCAAACAGTAGACCTCCTTTCACGAAGAGATTCTCAAACAGTAGACCTCCTCTCATGGAGAGATTTTCAAACAGCAGACCTCCTTTCACGGACAGGTTCTCAAACAGTAGATCTCCTTTCACGAAGAGATTCTCAAATAGTAGACCTCCTCTCACGTAGAGATCATCAAACACAAGACTTCCTCTCACGTAGAGATTATCAAACAGAAGACCTCCTCTCACGTAGAGATCATCAAACATTAGACCTCCTCTCACGTAGAGATTATCAACAGTAGACCTCCTCTCACGTACAGATCATCAAACAGTAGACCTCCTCTCACATAGAGATTATTAAACACAAAACCTCCTTTCACGTAGAGATCTTCAAACGCAAGACCTCCTCTCACATAAAAATTATCAAACAGTAGATCTCCTCTCACGAAAAGATTATCAAACAGAAGACCTCCTCTTACGTAGAGATTATAAAACAGAAGACCTCCTCTCACGTGAGAGATTATCAAAAATTAGACCTCCTCTCACGTAAAGATTATCAAACAAAAGACCTCCTCTAACGTATAGATTTTCAAACAGAAGACCTCCTCTCATGTAAAGATCATCAAACACAAGACCTCCTTTTACGGAAAGGTTCTCAAACAGCAGATCTCCTCTCACGTAAAGATTATCAAAAAGAATACCTCCTCTCACGTAAAGATTATCAAACAGAAGACCTCCTCTCACGCAGAGATTATTAAACACCTCCTCTCACGTAGAGATTATGAAACAAAACACCTCCTCTCACGTAGAGATCATTAAACAGTAGACCTCCTCTCACGTAGAGATTCTAAAACAGTAGACCTTCTTTCACGTAGAGATTATTAAACAGAACACCTCCTCTGACGTAGAGAACTTTAAACAGAAGACCTCCTTTCACGTAGAGATCATCAAACAGAAGACCTCCAATCACGGAGAGATTCTTAAACATGAGACCTCCTTTCACTGAGAGATTCTCAAACAATAGACCTCCTTTCACGTAGAAATCATCAAATAGTAGACCTACTCTCACGTAGAGATCATGAAACAGTAGACCTCCTCTCACGTAGAGATCTTGCAACAGAAGACCTCCTCTCACATAGAAATTATCAAACAGTAAACCTCCTCTCACGTATAGCTTTTCAAACAGATGACTTCCTCTCACGTAGAGATCATAAAACAGAAGATGTCCTCTAACGTAGAGATTCTCAAACAGTAGACCTCCTCTCACGTAGAGGTTATCAAACAGAAGACCTCCTCTCACGTACAGATTATCAAACAGTAGACGTCCTCTCACGTAGAGATCATCAAACAGAAGACGTCCTTTCACGTAGAGATTATATAACAGTAGACCTCCTCTCACGTAGACATTATCAAACAGAAGACCTCCTCTCACGTAGAGATCATCAAACAGAAGACCTCCTCTCACGTAGAGATTATATGAAAGACCTTCTCTCACGTAGAGATTATCAAAAAAATGACCTCCTCTCACGTACAGATTAGCAAACTCCTCCTCTCACGAAGAGATTATCGAATAGAAGACCTCCTCTCACGTAGAGATCATCAAACAGAAGACCTCCTTTCACTGAGAGATTCTCAAACAGTAGACCTTCTCTCACTTAGAGATTCTCAAACAGTAGACCTCCTCTCACGTAGAGATTTTCAAACAGAAGACTTCTTCTCAAGTAGAGACCATCAAACAGATGACCTCCCCTCACGTAGAGATAATCAAACAGAAGACCTCCTCTCACGAAGAGATCATCAAACAGAAGACCTCCTCTCACCTAGAAATTATCAAACAGTAGACCTCCTCTGACGTATAGATTATCAAACAGTAGACCTCTTCTCGCGCAGAGATTCACAAACAGTAGACCTCCTCTCACGTAGAGATTATTCAACAGAAGACCTCCTCTCATGTAGAGATTATCAAACACCTGCTCTCACGTAGAAATTATAAAAAAAGTAGACCTCTTCTCACGTAGAGATAATCAAACAGAAGACCTCCTCTCACGTAGAGATCATAAAACAGAAGACCTCATTTCACGTAGAAATTATCAAACAGAAGATCCTCTCTCACGCAGAAATTATTGAACAGTAGACCTCCTCTCACGGAGAAATTATTGAACAGTAGACCTCCTCACACGTAGAGATTATCAAACAGAAGACCTCCTCTGACGTAGAGATCATAAAATTGAAGACCTCCTCTCACGTAGAAATTTACAAACAGTAGACCTCCTCTCACGTAGAGTGTCTGAAACAGTAGAGCTCCTCTCACGTAAAGATTATCAAACAGAAGACCTCCTCTCACGTAGAGATTATAAATTAGAAGACCTCCTCTCACGTAGAGATCATAAAACATTAGACCTCCTCTCACATGGAGATTATCAAAAAGTACACCTCCTCTCTCCTAGAGATCATCAAACAGAAGACCTGCTCTCATGTAGAAAATAATAAACAGTAGACCTTCTCTCACGTAGAGATTATCAAACAGAAGACCTCTTCTCACGTAGAGTTTATCAAACAGAAGCCCTGATCTCACGTAGAAATCATTAGAAGACCTTCTCTCACGTAGAGATTATGAAACAATAGACCTCCTCTCACGTAGAGATTCTCAAACAGTAGACCTCCTCTCACGTAGAGATTATCGAACAGAAGACTTCCTCTCACGTAGAGATCATCAAACAGAAGACCTCCTTTACCGTAGAGATCACCAAACAGAACACATCCTTTCACGGAGAGATTCTCAAACAGCAGAGCTCCTTTCACGGAGAGATTCTCAAACATTAGAACTCCTTACACGGAGAATTTTTCAAAAAGTAGACCTTCTTTTAGGAAGACATTTTCAAACAGGAGACCTCCTTTCACGCAGAGATTCTCAAATAGTAGAATTCTTTTCACGGAGAGATTCTCAAACAGCAGACAACTTTCACGGAGAGATTCTCTAACAGTAGATCTCCTCTCGCGTAGAGATTATCAAACAGAAGACCTCCTCTCACGTAGAGATTATCAAACAGAAGACCTCCTCTCACGTAGAGATTATCAAACAGTAGACCTCCTCTCACGTAGAGATCATCAAACAGAAGATCTCCTCTCACGTAGAGATTATCAAACAGTAGACCTCCTCTCACGTAGAGATTATCAAACAGTAGACCTCCTCTCACGTAGAGATTATCAAACAGTAGACCTCCTCTCACGTAGAGATTATCAAACAGAAGACCTCCTCTCACGTAGAGATTATCAAACAGAAGACCTCCTCTCACGTAGAGATTATCAAACACCTCCTCTCACGGAGAGATTCTCAAACAGAAGACCTCCTCTCACGTAGAGATTATCAAACAGAAGACCTCCTCTCACGTAGAGATTATCAAACAGTAGACCTGCTCTCATGTAGAGATTATCAAACAGAAGACCTCCTCTCATGTAGAGATTATCAAACAGAAGACCTCCTCTCACGTAGAGATTATCAAACAGTAGACCTCCTCTCATGTAGAGATTATCAAACAGTAGACCTCCTCTCATGTAGAGATTATCAAACAGAAGACCTCCTCTCATGTAGAGATTATCAAACAGAAGACCTCCTCTCACGTAGAGATTATCAAACAGAAGACCTCCTCTCACGTAGAGATCATCAAACACAAGACCTCCTCTCACGTAGAGATTATCAAACACAAGACCTCCTCTCACGTAGAGATCATCAAACAGAAGACCTCCTCTCACGTAGTGATTATCAAACAGAAGACCTGCTCTCACGTAGTGATTATCAAACAGAAGACCTCCTCTCACGTAGTGATTATCAAACAGAAGACCTCCTCTCACGTAGAGATTATCAAACAGAAGACCTCCTCTCACGTAGAGATCATCAAACAGAAGACCTCCTCTCATGTAGTGATTATCAAACAGAAGACCTGCATTCATGTAGTGATTATCAAACAGAAGACCTCCTGTCACGTAGTGATTATCAAACAGTAGACCTGCTCTCATGTAGAGATCATCAAACAGAAGACCTGCTCTCATGTAGAGATTATCAAACATTAGACCTCCTCTCATGTAGAGATCATCAAACAGAAGACCTGCTCTCATGTAGAGATTATCAAACATTAGACCTCCTCTCATGTAGAGATCATCAAACAGAAGACCTGCTCTCTGTAGTGATCATCAAACAGTAGACCTCCTCTCATGTAGAGATTATCAAACAGCAGACCTGCTCTCATGTAGAGATTATAAAACAGTAGACCTGCTCTCATGTAGAGATTTCAAACAGAAGACCTGCTCTCATGTGGAGATTATCAAACAGAAGACCGGCTCTCATGTAGAGATTCTCAAACTGAAGACCTGCTCTCATGTAGAGATTATCAAACAGAAGACCGGCTCTCATGTAGAGATTATCAAACAGAAGACCTGCTCTCATGTAGTGATTATCAAACAGTAGACCTCCTCTCATGTAGAGATCATCAAACAGTAGACCTGCTCTCATGTAGAGATTATCAAACAGAAGCCCTGCTCTCATGTAGAGATTATCAAACAGTAAAACTGCTCTCATGCAGCGATTATCAAACAGTAGACCTGCTCTCATGTAGAGATTATCAAACAGTAGACCTCCTCTCATGTAGAGATTATCAAACAGAAGACCTGCTCTCATGTAGAGATTATCAAACAGTAGACCTCCTCTCATGTAGAGATTATCAAACAGTAGACCTCCTCTCATGTAGAGATTATCAAACAGAAGACCTGCTCTCATGTAGAGATTATCAAACAGTAGACCTGCTCTCATGTAGAGATTATCAAACAGTAGACCTCCTCTCATGTAGAGATTATCAAACAGTAGACCTCCTCTCATGTAGAGATTATCAAACAGTAGACCTCCTCTCACGTAGAGATTATCAAACAGTAGACCTCCTCTCATGTAGAGATTATCAAACAGTAGACCTGCTCTCATGTAGAGATTATCAAACAGAAGACCTCCTCTCATGTAGAGATTATCAAACAGTAGACCTCCTCTCATGTAGAGATTATCAAACAGTTGACCTCGTCTCCTGTAGAGATTATCAAACATAAGACCTCCTCTCACGTAGAGATTATCAAACAGTAGACCTCCTCTCATGTAGAGATTATCAAACAGTAGACCTCCTTTGATGTAGAGATTATTAAACAGTAGACCTCCTCTCACGTAGAGATTATCAAACAGTAGACCTCCTCTGATGTAGAGATTATTAAACAGTAGACCTCCTCTCACGTAGAGATTAAGAAACGGTAGACCTCCTCTCATGTAGAGATTATCAAACAGTAGACCTGCTCTCATGTAGAGATTATCAAACAGAAGACCTCCTCTCATGTAGAGATTATCAAACAGTTGACCTCCTCTCATGTAGAGATTATCAAACAGTTGACCTCGTCTCCTGTAGAGATTATCAAACATAAGACCTCCTCTCACGTAGAGATTATCAAACAGTAGACCTGCTCTCATGTAGAGATTATCAAACAGAAGACCTCCTCTCATGTAGAGATTATCAAACAGAAGACCTCCTCTCACGTAGAGATTATCAAACAGTAGACCTCCTCTCATGTAGAGATTATCAAACAGTAGACCTCCCCTCATGTAGAGATTATCAAACAGAAGACCTTCTCTCATGTAGAGATTATCAAACAGAAGACCTGCTCTCATGTCGAGATTATCAAACAGAAGACCTGCTCTCATGTAGAGATTATCAAACAGAAGACCTCCTCTCACGTAGAGATTATCAAACAGAAGACCTGCTCTCATGTAGAGATTATCAAACAGTAGACCTCCTCTCATGTAGAGATTATCAAACAGTAAACCTCCTCTCATGTAGAGATCATCAAACAGTAGACCTGATCTCATGTAGAGATTATCAAACAGAAGACCTCGTCTCATGTAGAGATTATCAAACAGTAGACCTGCTCTCATGTAGAGATTATCAAACAGTAGACCTCCTCTCATATAGAGATTATCTAACAGAAGACCTGCTGTCATGTAGAGATTATCAAACAGTAGACCTGCTCTCATGTAGAGATTATCAAACAGTAGACCTCCTCTCATGTAAAGATTATCTAACAGAAGACCTGCTCTCATGTAGAGATTATCAAACAGAAGACCTCCTCTCATGTAGAGATTATCAAACAGAAGACCTCCTCTCATGTAGAGATTATCAAACAGTAGACCTGCTCTCATGTAGAGATTATCAAACAGTAGACCTCCTCTCATGTAGAGATTATCAAACAGTAGACCTCCTCTCATGTAGAGATTATCAAACAGTAGACCTCCTCTCATGTAGAGATCATGAAACAGTAGACCTGCTCTCATGTAGAGATTATCAAACAGAAGACCTCGTCTCATGTAGAGATTATCAAACAGTAGACCTGCTCTCATGTAGAGATTATCAAACAGTAGACCTCCTCTCATATAGAGATTATCTAACTTAAGACCTGCTGTCATGTAGAGATTATCAAACAGTAGACCTGCTCTCATGTAGAGATTATCAAACAGTAGACCTCCTCTCATGTAGAGATTATCTAACAGAAGACCTGCTCTCATGTAGAGATTATCAAACAGAAGACCTCCTCTCATGTAGAGATTATCAAGCAGTAGACCTCCTCTGATGTAGAGATTATCAAACAGTAGACCTCCTCTCATGTAGAGATTATCAAACAGTAGACCTGCTCTCATGTAGAGATTATCAAACAGAAAACCTCCTCTCATTTAGAGATTATCAAACAGTTGACCTCTTCTCATGTAGAGATTATCAAACAGTTGACCTCCTCTCATGAAGAGATTATCAAACAGAAGACCTCCTCTCATGTAGAGATTATCAAACAGTAGACCTGCTCTCATGTAAAGATTATCAAACAGAAAACCTCCTCTCATGTAGAGATTATCAAACAGTTGACCTCCTCTCAGGTAGAGATTATCAAACAGTAGACCTGCTCTCATAAAGAGATTATCAAACAGTAGACCTCCTCTCATGTAGAGATTATCTAACAGAAGACCTGCTCTCATGTAGAGATTATCAAACAGTAGACCTCCTCTCATGTAGAGATTATCTAACAGAAGACCTCCTCTCATGTAGTGATTATGAAACAGAAGACCTCCTCTCACGTAGAGATCATAAAACAGAAGATCTCCTCTCATGTAGTGATTATAAAACAGAAGACCTGCTCTCATGTAGTGATTATCAAACAGAAGACCTCCTCTTACGTAGTGATTATCAAACAGAAGATCTGCTCTCACGTAGTGATAATCAAACAGAAGACCTCCTCTCGCGTAGTGATTATCAAACAGAAGACCTCCTCTCACGTAGAGATTATCAAACAGAAGACCTCCTCTCACGTAGAGATCATAAAACAGAAGATCTCCTCTCATGTAGTGATTATCAAACAGAAGACCTGCATTCATGTAGTGATTATCAAACAGAAGACCTCCTGTCACGTAGTGATTATCAAACAGTAGACCTGCTCTCATGTAGAGATCATCAAACAGAAGACCTGCTCTCATGTAGAGATGATCAAACATTAGACCTCCTCTCATGTAGAGATCATCAAACAGGAGACCTGCTCTCATGTAGAGATTATCAAACATTAGACCTCCTCTCATGTAGAGATCATCAAACAGAAGACCTGCTCTCTGTAGTGATCATCAAACAGTAGACCTCCTCTCATGTAGAGATTATCAAACAGCAGACCTGCTCTCATGTAGAGATTATAAAACAATAGACCTGCTCTCATGTAGAGATTTCAAACAGAAGACCTGCTCTCATGTAGAGGTTATCAAACAGAAGACCTGCTCTCATGTAGAGATTATCAAACAGTAGACCTCCCCTCATGTAGAGATTATCAAACAGAAGACCTTCTCTCATGTAGAGATTATCAAACAGAAGACCTGCTCTCATGTCGAGATTATCAAACAGAAGACCTCCTCTTACGTAGTGATTATCAAACAGAAGACCTCCTCTCATGTAGTGATTATGAAACAGAAGACCTCCTCTCACGTAGAGATCATAAAACAGAAGATCTCCTCTCATGTAGTGATTATAAAACAGAAGACCTGCTCTCACGTAGTGATAATCAAATAGAAGACCTCCTCTCGCGTAGTGATTATCAAACAGAAGGCCTCCTCTCACGTAGAGATTATCAAACAGAAGACCTCATCTCACGTAGAGATCATAAAACAGAAGATCTCCTCTCATGTAGTGATTATCAAACAGAAGACCTGCATTCATGTAGTGATTATCAAACAGAAGACCTCCTGTCACGTAGTGATTATCCAACAGTAGACCTGCTCTCATGTAGAGATCATGAAACAGAAGACCTGCTCTCATGTAGAGATTATCAAACATTAGACCTCCTCTCATGTAGAGATCATCAAACAGAAGACCTGCTCTCATGTAGAGATTATCAAACATTAGACCTCCTCTCATGTAGAGATCATCAAACAGAAGACCTGCTCTCTGTAGTGATCATCAAACAGTAGACCTCCTCTCATGTAGAGATTATCAAACAGCAAACCTGCTCTCATGTAGAGATTATAAAACAGTAGACCTGCTCTCATGTAGAGATTTCAAACAGAAGACCTGCTCTCATGTAGAGATTATCAAACAGAAGACCGGCTCTCATGTAGAGATTCTCAAACTGAAGACCTGCTCTCATGTAGAGATTATCAAACAGAAGCCCTGCTCTCATGTAGAGATCATCAAACAGAAGACCTGCTCTCATGTAATGATTATCAAACAGTAGACCTCCTCTCATGTAGAGATCATCAAACAGTAGACCTGCTCTCATGTAGAGATTATCAAACAGAAGCCCTGCTCTCATGTAGAGATTATCAAACAGTAAAACTGCTCTCATGCAGCGATTATCAAACAGTAGACCTGCTCTCATGTAGAGATTATCAAACAGTAGACCTCCTCTCATGTAGAGATTATCAAACAGAAGACCTGCTCTCATGTAGAGATCATCAAACAGTAGACCTGCTCTCATGTAGAGATTATTAAACAGTAGACCTCCTCTCACGTAGAGATTATCAAACAGTAGACCTCCTCTGATGTAGAGATTATTAAACAGTAGACCTCCTCTCACGTAGAGATTAAGAAACGGTAGACCTCCTCTCATGTAGAGATTATCAAACAGTAGACCTGCTCTCATGTAGAGATTATCAAACAGAAGACCTCCTCTCATGTAGAGATTATCAAACAGTTGACCTCCTCTCATGTAGAGATTATCAAACAGTTGACCTCGTCTCCTGTAGAGATTATCAAACATAAGACCTCCTCTCACGTAGAGATTATCAAACAGTAGACCTGCTCTCATGTAGAGATTATCAAACAGAAGACCTCCTCTCATGTAGAGATTATCAAACAGAAGACCTCCTCTCACGTAGAGATTATCAAACAGTAGACCTCCTCTCATGTAGAGATTATCAAACAGTAGACCTCCCCTCATGTAGAGATTATCAAACAGAAGACCTTCTCTCATGTAGAGATTATCAAACAGAAGACCTGCTCTCATGTCGAGATTATCAAACAGAAGACCTGCTCTCATGTAGAGATTATCAAACAGAAGACCTCCTCTCACGTAGAGATTATCAAACAGAAGACCTGCTCTCATGTAGAGATTATCAAACAGTAGACCTCCTCTCATGTAGAGATTATCAAACAGTAAACCTCCTCTCATGTAGAGATCATCAAACAGTAGACCTGCTCTCATGTAGAGATTATCAAACAGAAGACCTCGTCTCATGTAGAGATTATCAAACAGTAGACCTGCTCTCATGTAGAGATTATCAAACAGTAGACCTCCTCTCATATAGAGATTATCTAACAGAAGACCTGCTGTCATGTAGAGATTATCAAACAGTAGACCTGCTCTCATGTAGAGATTATCAAACAGTAGACCTCCTCTCATGTAGAGATTATCTAACAGAAGACCTGCTCTCATGTAGAGATTATCAAACAGAAGACCTCCTCTCAGGTAGAGATTATCAAACAGAAGACCTCGTCTCATGTAGAGATTATCAAACAGTAGACCTGCTCTCATGTAGAGATTATCAAACAGTAGACCTCCTCTCATATAGAGATTATCAAACAGTAGACCTCCTCTCATGTAGAGATTATCAAACAGTAGACCTCCTCTCATGTAGAGATCATGAAACAGTAGACCTGCTCTCATGTAGAGATTATCAAACAGAAGACCTCGTCTCATGTAGAGATTATCAAACAGTAGACCTGCTCTCATGTAGAGATTATCAAACAGTAGACCTCCTCTCATATAGAGATTATCTAACTTAAGACCTGCTGTCATGTAGAGATTATCAAACAGTAGACCTGCTCTCATGTAGAGATTATCAAACAGTAGACCTCCTCTCATGTAGAGATTATCTAACAGAAGACCTGCTCTCATGTAGAGATTATCAAACAGAAGACCTCCTCTCATGTAGAGATTATCAAGCAGTAGACCTCCTCTGATGTAGAGATTATCAAACAGTAGACCTCCTCTCATGTAGAGATTATCAAACAGTAGACCTGCTCTCATGTAGAGATTATCAAACAGAAAACCTCCTCTCATTTAGAGATTATCAAACAGTTGACCTCCTCTCATGTAGAGATTATCAAACAGTTGACCTCCTCTCATGTAGAGATTATCAAACAGAAGACCTCCTCTCATGTAGAGATTATCAAACAGTAGACCTGCTCTCATGTAAAGATTATCAAACAGAAAACCTCCTCTCATGTAGAGATTATCAAACAGTTGACCTCCTCTCAGGTAGAGATTATCAAACAGTAGACCTGCTCTCATAAAGAGATTATCAAACAGTAGACCTCCTCTCATGTAGAGATTATCTAACAGAAGACCTGCTCTCATGTAGAGATTATCAAACAGTAGACCTCCTCTCATGTAGAGATTATCTAACAGAAGACCTGCTCTCATGTAGAGATTATCAAACAGAAGACCTCCTCTCATGTAGTGATTATGAAACAGAAGACCTCCTCTCACGTAGAGATCATAAAACAGAAGATCTCCTCTCATGTAGTGATTATAAAACAGAAGACCTGCTCTCATGTAGTGATTATCAAACAGAAGACCTCCTCTTACGTAGTGATTATCAAACAGAAGATCTGCTCTCACGTAGTGATAATCAAACAGAAGACCTCCTCTCGCGTAGTGATTATCAAACAGAAGACCTCCTCTCACGTAGAGATTATCAAACAGAAGACCTCCTCTCACGTAGAGATCATAAAACAGAAGATCTCCTCTCATGTAGTGATTATCAAACAGAAGACCTGCATTCATGTAGTGATTATCAAACAGAAGACCTCCTGTCACGTAGTGATTATCAAACAGTAGACCTGCTCTCATGTAGAGATCATCAAACAGAAGACCTGCTCTCATGTAGAGATTATCAAACATTAGACCTCCTCTCATGTAGAGATCATCAAACAGGAGACCTGCTCTCATGTAGAGATTATCAAACATTAGACCTCCTCTCATGTAGAGATCATCAAACAGAAGACCTGCTCTCTGTAGTGATCATCAAACAGTAGACCTCCTCTCATGTAGAGATTATCAAACAGCAGACCTGCTCTCATGTAGAGATTATAAAACAATAGACCTGCTCTCATGTAGAGATTTCAAACAGAAGACCTGCTCTCAAGTAGAGGTTATCAAACAGAAGACCTGCTCTCATGTAGAGATTATCAAACAGTAGACCTCCTCTCATATAGAGATTATCTAACTGAAGACCTGCTGTCATGTAGAGATTATCAAACAGTAGACCTGCTCTCATGTAGAGATTATCAAACAGAAGACCTCCTCTCACGTAGAGATTATCAAACAGAAGACCTGCTCTCATGTAGAGATTATCAAACAGTAGACCTCCTCTCATGTAGAGATTATCAAACAGTAGACCTCCTCTCATGTAGAGATCATCAAACAGTAGACCTGCTCTCATGTAGAGATTATCAAACAGAAGACCTCGTCTCATGTAGAGATTATCAAACAGTAGACCTGCTCTCATGTAGAGATTATCAAACAGTAGACCTCCTCTCGTATAGAGATTATCTAACAGAAGACCTGCTGTCATGTAGAGATTATCAAACAGTAGACCTGCTCTCATGTAGAGATTATCAAACAGTAGACCTCCTCTCATGTAGAGATTATCTAACAGAAGACCTGCTCTCATGTAGAGATTATCAAACAGAAGACCTCCTCTCAGGTAGAGATTATCAAACAGAAGACCTCCTCTCACGTAGAGATTATCAAACAGAAGACCTGCTCTCATGTAGAGATTATCAAACAGTAGACCTCCTCTCATGTAGAGATTATCAAACAGTAGACCTCCTCTCATGTAGAGATCATCAAACAGTAGACCTGCTCTCATGTAGAGATTATCAAACAGAAGACCTCGTCTCATGTAGAGATTATCAAACAGTAGACCTGCTCTCATGTAGAGATTATCAAACAGTAGACCTCCTCTCATATAGAGATAATCTAACTGAAGACCTGCTGTCATGTAGAGATTATCAAACAGTAGACCTGCTCTCATGTAGAGATTATCAAACAGTAGACCTCCTTTCATGTAGAGATTATCTAACAGAAGACCTGCTCTCATGTAGAGATTATCAAACAGAAGACCTTCTCTCATGTAGAGATTATCAAGCAGTAGACCTCCTCTGATGTAGAGATTATCAAACAGTAGACCTCCTCTCATGTAGAGATTATCAAACAGTAGACCTGCTCTCATGTAGAGATTATCAAACAGTTGACCTCCTCTCATGTAGAGATTATCAAACAGAAGACCTCCTCTCATGTAGAGATTATCAAACAGTAGACCTGCTCTCATGTAAAGATTATCAAACAGAAAACCTCCTCTCATGTAGAGATTATCAAACAGTTGACCTCCTCTCAGGTAGAGATTATCAAACAGAAGACCTCCTCTCACGTAGAGATTATCAAACAGTAGACCTGCTCTCATGTAGAGATTATCAAACAGTAGACCTCCTCTCATGTAGAGATTATCTAACAGAAGACCTGCTCTCATGTAGAGATTATCAAACAGAAGACCTCCTCTCATGTAGTGATTATGAAACAGAAGACCTCCTCTCACGTAGAGATCATAAAACAGAAGATCTCCTCTCATGTAGTGATTATAAAACAGAAGACCTGCTCTCATGTAGTGATTATCAAACAGAAGACCTCCTCTTACGTAGTGATTATCAAACAGAAGATCTGCTCTCACGTAGTGATAATCAAACAGAAGACCTCCTCTCGCGTAGTGATTATCAAACAGAAGACCTCCTCTCACGTAGAGATTATCAAACAGAAGACCTCCTCTCACGTAGAGATCATAAAACAGAAGATCTCCTCTAATGTAGTGATTATCAAACAGAAGACCTGCATTCATGTAGTGATTATCAAACAGAAGACCTCCTGTCACGTAGTGATTATCAAACAGTAGACCTGCTCTCATGTAGAGATCATCAAACAGAAGACCTGCTCTCATGTAGAGATTATCAAACATTAGACCTCCTCTCATGTAGAGATCATCAAACAGAAGACCTGCTCTCATGTAGAGATTATCAAACATTAGACCTCCTCTCATGTAGAGATCATCAAACAGAAGACCTGCTCTCTGTAGTGATCATCAAACAGTAGACCTCCTCTCATGTAGAGATTATCAAACAGCAGACCTGCTCTCATGTAGAGATTATAAAACAGTAGACCTGCTCTCATGTAGAGATTTCAAACAGAAGACCTGCTCTCATGTAGAGGTTATCAAACAGAAGACCTGCTCTCATGTAGAGATTATCAAACTGAAGACCTGCTCTCATGTAGAGATTATCAAACAGAAGCCCTGCTCTCATGTAGAGATCATCAAACAGAAGACCTGCTCTCATATACTGATGTAGTGATTATCAAACAGTAGACCTCCTCTCATGTAGAGATCATCAAACAGTAGACCTGCTCTCATGTAGAGATTATCAAACAGAAGACCTGCTCTCATGTAGAGATTATCAAACAGTAAAACTGCTCTCATGCAGCGATTATCAAACAGAAGACCTGCTCTCATGTAGAGATCATCAAACAGTAGACCTGCTCTCATGTAGAGATTATCAAACAGTAGACCTCCTGTCATGTAGAGATTATCTAACAGAAGACCTGCTCTCATGTAGAGATTATCAAACAGAAGACCTCCTCTCATGTAGAGATTATCAAACAGTAGACCTCCTTTGATGTAGAGATTATTAAACAGTAGACCTCCTCTCACGTAGAGATTATCAAACAGTAGACCTCCTCTGATGTAGAGATTATGAAACAGTAGACCTCCTCTCACGTAGAGATTAACAAACGGTAGACCTCCTCTCATGTAGAGATTATCAAACAGTAGACCTGCTCTCATGTAGAGATTATCAAACAGAAGACCTCCTCTCATGTAGAGATTATCAAACAGAAGACCTCCTCTCACGTAGAGATTATTAAACAGTAGACCTCCTCTCATGTAGAGATTATCAAACAGTAGACCTCCCCTCATGTAGAGATTATCAAACAGAAGACCTTCTCTCATGTAGAGATTATCAAACAGAAGACCTGCTCTCATGTCGAGATTATCAAACAGAAGACCTGCTCTCATGTAGAGATTATCAAACAGAAGACCTCCTCTCACGTAGAGATTATCAAACAGAAGACCTGCTCTCATGTAGAGATTATCAAACAGTAGACCTCCTCTCATGTAGAGATTATCAAACAGTAGACCTCCTCTCATGTAGAGATCATCAAACAGTAGACCTGCTCTCATGTAGAGATTATCAAACAGAAGACCTCGTCTCATGTAGAGATTATCAAACAGTAGACCTGCTCTCATGTAGAGATTATCAAACAGTAGACCTCCTCTCATATAGAGATTATCTAACAGAAGACCTGCTGTCATGTAGAGATTATCAAACAGTAGACCTGCTCTCATGTAGAGATTATCAAACAGTAGACCTCCTCTCATGTAGAGATTATCTAACAGAAGACCTGCTCTGATGTAGAGATTATCAAACAGAAGACCGCGTCTCACGTAGAGATTATCAAACAGTAGACCTGCTCTGATGTAGAGATTATCAAACAGTAGACCTCCTCTCATGTAGAGATTATCAAACAGAAGACCTCCTCTCACGTAGAGATTATGAAACAGTAGACCTCCTCTCATGTAGAGATTATCAAACAGGAGACCTGCTCTCATGTAGAGATTATCAAACAGTAGACCTCCGTCTTAGGTAATGATTATCAAACAGAAGACCTCCTCTCACGTAGAGATCATCAAACAGAAGACCTCCTCTCACGTAGAGATCATCAAACAGAAGACCTCCTCTCACGTAGAAATTATGAAACAGAAGACCTGCTCTTATGTAGTGATTATCAAACAGAAGACCTCCTCTCATGTAGAGATTATCAAACGGAACCTCCTCTCCCGTAGAGATTATCAAACAGAAGACCTCCTCTCACGTGTAGATAATTCGAATTGTATGGGATTGGATTAAATCTTTGAATTAAGATTATTCGAATTACAAAAATGGGTATAACAGAGTCTAAGACTCATTGAGTGAGTGTGTACTGATACTTCAATGAGCAACCCTCCCCTTCCCCCGCCCCACGTTGCTATCAGTATCAGTACAGAGTTGCTACTGGCACTTAATTGTTAATGCATTTGCTCCCTTCTTGATTTGTTAGCGCACTGATCAGCCTTTCTTGGGCAGTAATTGGCATTGCTTGCTGCTTGAAAGATGCATGTAGCACTTTTGTGATGCCTCATGAAGTTGGATCGACTTCGAATTAAGAGAATTCAATAATAAATACTTCGAAATACGAGTCCGATTCTAACAAAGCCAAAGAGAGAGAAAAAAAAACTATCATCTTGCAAATTTCGGTTCATGAGAAATTCGAATAATCAGACTTCGGTTTTTGAGGTTTCCACTATTAAACAGTAGACCGCCCCTCATGTAGAGATTACCTCCTCTCATGTAGAGATTATGAAACAGAAGACCTCCTCTCACGTAGAGATCATCAAACAGAAGACCTCCTCTCATGTAGAGATCATCAAACAGAAGACCTTCTCTCACGTAGAGATTATCAAACAGGATCCTTGAATCATAGCTGTGCTTTAGTTTATTAACTGTACATAACTATTGCACGATACAACAAACAACAAGTTCTTGTAGAACAACCAATTGACTTTGTTTCATTACAAGTCCAAGATCCACAGCAGATTATGACAGAGCACCTTACTATTTAAATACAACTGTGAGATCATTACTCCATAGGTTGACTTAAATACCGTACTGTTTAAATACAACTATAAGACCATTACAGTATAGTTTACAATTCAAGTCCACTTGACTTTTCAAACACTATACTAACAGCAGATTATGACAAAACGACTTACTGTTTAAATACTACTGCTAACTATAATGAAGTGCAAGTCCTGTAAATCCGAGAAACTAACATAACCTTATAGTCTCTCTCTCTATATATATATATATTATACACAGCACACTATGACAGAGCACTTTATACTGTTTAAGGGGTACTGCAGAATACCGAAATCCACTAAAAATCTACCGAAATTCACCGAAACTTACCTAGTAAATGTATCGAAATCCACCGAAAGCTACCGAAATTTAAAAAGTAGTGTGAATTGCATTCCACACATTCCAGCTGCAAGCCTTTTCTCCCGCTCAGGTAAAATTTCTGGGCAGAGACGGTGCACGCCCACCCGTAGTGAGCTGTCAAATAAGGGTGCTAGATTTATGGGCTTAGGAAACAAGCTGCTGGCAAACTAAAGAAAATAGAATTGGGCTCTGTGACTCCTGATCACAACTATCTATAATAGCTGAAGCAGAAGAAGCTGACTCAGATCCTCATTCACGTCATTCTGCATTATGCAGTCCATACTCCTTGGATTTGTATACATACAGTGTACATTGTTATATCCGTTTACGTCTGCTAAAACACCGGTCCCACATGTATTTACTTGATCTAATTTAACCGTCATCATTGAGGCAGAAGCAGTCTGAGTGCTATGTGCGGAGTACTTAGTCACATAAACTCTTGACTTTGATGGTACCTGTTTTAGCCATTTACTATAAAACATTATTTGATACCTCTTACAGGCCATGGATCACAAAAAACAACAACCAAACAAACAGCACAGATCTATACCATCAAAACAGAAAAAAAAAAAAAGACTTGGGAACTAATTCCTGCCTGTTTCCTCAGGATATTTTTGAAGCAATGGTTGCTTATAAATTTTTAAGTATTGTTGTGACATATTGAATAAATTAAATATAAATCATTAAATGTCAAGTCTGTGCGAAAAAAGCTAAAAATTTCTATGAAAATCCCAAACGTCGTGAAAAACACCAAAAATAAATTTTCAAATCTCTGAGATTAAGCTAAAGATAGATTGAATCATGTAAGATTTTTTTTAAAACCATAAATTATACCAGCAGTGACACAAGAAGTTCATTGTTGCTCCCCATGTACCTGGTATCTTGATCAGGCTGATGTTCTAGGATCCTAGTCTTGTTTTTTCTTTCTAAAACTGGCACAAGAATTTTGGGAAATGGATTAGATTTTATTTTTCTTCAGGAGGTTCAGCAGAAATCTATATCACTAGATAGGCGGGTCTGAAGGCTCTAAATCTTTATTCAGATTGGACACAAATCTGTTCACAACCTATGATGATAAGAAACAAAACGAGACTTGATTTAAAAAAAAATTGTTTGTACTTATGATTCACTATGATTAGAGGGATGCTTAGAGATGGCCCAAGTTTGGCTTTGTGAAAAAAGTTAGCAATCCATTCACTACAATATTACAGACAACAGTTTATTTTGAAGCAATAGTCTTGACATAGAGCTTTACAGATAATTATTAATAATTGACCCGACTTGAAAATAGAGCTTTACAGATAATTATTAATAATTGACCCGACTTGAAAATAGGCATTAGTGTCTCAAGAGTTAGGCCATCATATTAGAAGGAGTGCTCACCTAGGCAATCTAACACTACTTGAGAAAAAAGTTTATCTTTTGAACATTTTACGTGCATTTAAAAATATGTAACACAAGTAAAACCTAATACATGTATTTGTAACATAAAAAATCACTCTTTTAGTTTTGAAGTCTTTTATTTCATAACTTTTTGTTAGAAATGAAATTACTTTAAATTACATGGTGAAAAAAAATAAAATGAACATTTAGTGGTGCCATAATTTGAACTTTGGTAACTTTCACAGACAAGATAAATCAAACTTATTTTAGAGAGCCTAGATAAATCTTTTTTTAACCTTGGACTGCCCACGGTTGCAAAAAATACAACCTATTTTTAAACAACTCCAGAGACTTAAAAAGTTCACATTTTGTTTGTCTACTTCATCACGGTACTCCACTAAATACACTTCCAGCCAATGATGATAACCAAAGGAGCATCGCCCCTAATATTAATAACTGTCACTGATATTGTAGACAAAATGGCTGCCGAGCAGCGAAGCCCCACACCGTGATCTCTCAACAAACAATGTAAGTATACCAAGTTGCAACAAATATCTCAAGGCTGTAGTATTTTTTTATGTGAAAAAAAGAATCTTAAAATCAAAAGGAATAGCTCCCAAAGTAAAACTGTAATTAGATCAGTATAAATCTAGGCCTAAAAACAGTTGCAAAAATGCAATTATGGGCGACTGAACTTATAAAAAACCCATGTGTGAAGCAGTTGCGAAAATGCAACTCTGGGCAGCAATCAGATTTCTTCTTGTTTTCTTTCCATATTGGTTTTGAGGAGCTATGTTTATTTGTATTTCTGTTTTCTGAAGTAAAATTTGCTTTTTTATCATCTTGCTCATTTTGATTATGTTTCAACCAAGTTTAGCCTACAAATTTGTAGATCCTTCAAAAAAAAAAAAAAAAAAAAAAAAAAAAATAGCCGTGGCCAATGAAAGGTCAAAAGTTTGGACGCTGACCAAGTGGATTAAACCGTGACGTTCCAACTTCTAAGCTTATGTACTTGTTATTTTTTCATCGCCTGATTAAAGTTATATTTTCTAATAGTCACAGAGATTTGATCCATCCGAATTTTAAATATCTAATCCAAAGTTTACATTTTCTCCTTTTTTCAGCAAAAAAAAAAAAAAAAAATGCAACTCTTATTCACTTCATGTTACCAAATTCTGTTGCATTACGGTGTCAGCTTTAAGGAGGAAATGTTTAAAAGTAGCCAATATTTTGGCAGTCATAGATGGCTGGGACAGTGACATTGGGAAGGATGCTGACGAAAATGATAGTGACATTGATGATGAGGTCTACTTTCGCCCACCAGGAATAGATACAGAAACCTCTGACAGTGATGATAGTTTTATTCCAGTTGGCGACAGGTTCAATGCCAATGCTGTTTCATCCCCAAAAACTCTATCTGCCGCAACAAAAACAGCAAAGGAGAAGAAAAAGAAACCTGTTTATAAATGAAAAAATGCAGTTTTGATCCAAATGATTTTGCCTTCAAGGATCAGCCCTCTTATGATGATATTGAAGATTTGTCCCCTCTACACCTTTTCAACCAATTCATAACAGATGAAATGATTGAATCAATAGTAAATCAAACAAACCTTTATTCTTTCCAAAAGACTGCACTGGTAAGGTACTGAAAGTAGATGAGAAAGAATTGAGGCAGGTTATCGGAATGTACCTGATCATGGGAGTGATTCGTCTTGAAAGTCAAAGGATCTACTGGTCGGAGGGGATACGCATCAGCAAGGTGGCTAATATCATGCCTCGAAACCGGTTTGAAAGTATCGTTTCAAATACTGTATACACTTTGCAGATAACCAAGATGAATCGATTCAATGTGGGAAGATATGGAAAATTTCACCATGGTTGGGCATGCTCAGAAGTCAATGCTTGAAAGTCGCTCTTCCAACAGAATTCAGCTCGATAGACGAAATGATGATTCTCTTTCAGGGTAAATACAGCAAAATAAAGCAATATATTCAAGGTAAGCCTCATCCTTGGGAGTTTAAAATATGGGCCAGAACAGATGAGTCTGGCATATTGCGGGACTTTGAGGTTTATCGGGGTAAGGTTGAAAACGTTCCAAGGACACCAAGACCCTCTGCTGCATCTATGATCTACTTCCTGGACTACATCGAAACACTCAGCTGCATCTACTTCAACAGCTACATTAAGACCCTCGGCATCATCCTCTTCCTCAGATACATCAAGATCTGTGGCAGCATCCACTTCCTCGGCTAGAACTACTCAACTAGACCCGTAGTAGCATCCACTTCTTCAGCTACATCGAGACCCGTAGCAGAATCTGCTTTCTCAGCTACATTGAGACCCGTAGCACTAGCAGCATCCACTTCCTCAGCTACATCGAGGCCCGTAGCAGAATCTGCTTTCTCAGCTACATTGAGACCCGTAGCACTAGCAGCATTCACTTCCTCAGCTACATCGAGACCCGTAGCACTAGCAGCATCCACTTCCTCAGCTACATCGAGGCCCGTAGCAGAATCTGCTTTCTCAGCTACATTGAGACCCGTAGCACTAGCAGCATCCACTTCCTCAGCTACATCGAGACCCGTAGCACTAGCAGCATCCACTTCCTCAGCTACATCGAGACCCGTAGCAGCATCCACTTCCTTGGCTACATCGAGACCCTCAGCTGCTGCAGCTTATACAAACCGAAACAAACTTCAGCGCTTTCTTGATTAGGGCAACTCTCTTGGTCTTGAGGGTGGTGATGTCATAAGACTAGCACTTCACTACCTGAAGACGAAAACTTTAAAATTTGCGCAGACAATTTTTTAGTGGTGTGCCTTTGATTGATAAGCTTACTGGCACTTTCAGGAAAAATAGGTTGCCTGGTTGCGACTTGACAGAAGAGAAGCTGTTAGAGTAGAAAGGGAGGGGTGTGATAAACTTTAAGGTTGAGGTTGACAGGAAAATTGTTGCTGTCAGGTGGATAGACACAAAGTGTGTCACCCTTCTGTCTTCTCACATTGGGGTTGAGCCGACTGAAATGGTTGACAGATGGAATAAGAAAAGTAAAGCCTCCAAACAAGCCGTTCGACCCAAAATTGTCAAAGTATATAATGAGTCAATGGGTGGGGTAGACTTTATAGATAGAATATGAGCTAAGTGCAGATACCCGATCCGGTTGAAGAGATGGTACATGCTTATATTTTGGTTTAGTATCAAAATTGCAGTTTGCATGGATTATGTACAGGCGACATCATTTGTCATTGGGGACAGCAAAGAAAGATAATATATATAATGAAGTTGAAAAAGTTTCAGATGTATGTTGCTACCTGTCTTACAAAGGTGGAATCAGGCATATCAAAAAAGAGTGGAAGGCCATCAATTGAAGATTGTGATGCTTTGTCTTCTCCAACCCAAAGACAGCAGCAGCGTATGGATCCACCAAGAGAAGTTCGATACGTTAGTGTGGATCATCGTATTGGCTTCACAACCAGAGGCAAATGCGCTTTATGTAAGAAAGGGTTTTGTGAAACAATGTGTCAAAAATACAATGTAAGGCTGTGTATTAAGAAAAAGTTGAACTGCTTTGATAAATATCACTATAGTATCTGTAAGGAAAGATCCACTGGCAACACTTCTGAAGGTTGAGAAGTCAAAGCAAAGGTTACTGTGCAGATTTTATAGCCCACATATTCAGTCTGCATTGTTTTCACTGTTTTCAAAACTGTAAATCTTGGGTTTTTACTTTGGCTGTATTTGTTGCATTTTTTTTACAATATAAAATGATGTAGCAGCTATGTGTTATATTTTTCTGAGAGCTGCACTAATAAAATTTTCTTCTTTCTTTTTATCTGGCACCAGAGAAAGCCTCAGCATTTCTAAATGCAATAAAGTAAACTTTCAGTTTTATTATGCCCTTGGAAAATTTCACCTTTTGTTTTTTTTTTCAATTGATTCAATTTATATATATGTATTTTTTAAATTTGAGTAACTTGGACTTGTATGAATCAAAATAACAACAGAGATGCTTTGATTTCCCATTTCTGTTGGTTTCTTGGAGCAAAGTTAATAAACATTTTCACACACTTTGTGAATTTTGGCTTTATGATCTGTATTATTGTAAAACATTACACATGAGCAAAGGTGATTTTTGTTTAGGTTGCTGCCCAGAGTTGCAAATTTACAACCTCCCAATTTGGCACTTTTAATGGTCAAGTGCCCAATGTTGCAAATTTGGAACCATCCTAATTTGCATAAATCTATGCAAATTCTGGCAAATGGCTTTGTGGGTGTTTCTTTGGATGTGTAACAAGTCTAACAATCACATCAAAAAAATTTTTTCTTGTAAAAAAAATATACCTGGCCAGTCCAAGGTTAAAGAACTAATTTCTGACAACTTGATCCATTTTAAAAGTTCCGAAACTTATTATTAAGTTTGACTGAATCGACTGCAATACATATGTAAGTATGATTCTACTTTTACTCAGCCTTTAGTTGAAGGATTCACTGAATACCTGAATTAACTTTGAAACAGTACACCTCGAATCCAACGAACTCGGATTCAAAGAACAGAGAAAAAACATGTTTATTTTTCCTACTTTGACTCTCTTAAAATACCTTGCATCAAAGGAACTAATATCAGACCCATCCTCAGGAAGAAACCACAAATTTTGACAAACCCACTATTAGAACCCTTTTCTTCTTAGAAATGTAGTTGTACATATGTAATTCAATCAAAAGGTCTGCTGTCAAGAAATACTGCAGCGTATAAATGTAAGGCACCCAGTCTATAAGCTGCATTATGCCATGTAATAGTATGCTAGGGGTAGACAGTAGAGTAGAGCAAAGTAATGACATGCAAGGAGAACATACTAAAAAGAGAAAGGGATGGAGTAAGGGGGGCAGTCAATGCATGCAGAGAATGTGCATCAGGATGAAATAGCCAAAGCAGCGGTAACTTGGGTAGTGGGTGGGAACTGATGAGTAATGTCTAAAAAGTAGCTCTATGGACACATGCTTGATTGTTAAAAACAAGGGAGATAATTATGAGGTTACATCCCTTGTGATGCTTTATGATACGGCTCCAACGAATCTTACAATGTATTCAACTTTTGAAAATGTCCGAACAATTTCCTTGAGTCAGAGGTGTATTACCGGGTACAGTACAGTACTTGTCATTACGTTTTGATGAAATGAAATAATTTTGATCTTTCCAAAGTTACATTGCCTACAAAACTTGAAAGACAATTGTAACTATTGTTTTCATAGCAATTTAATCACACACAGATTTTAAAAAATTGACAACAAAAAACTTGCATTGAAATTTTACATAAAAATTAAAATTATCAAAGAAAAAATAATAAAAACACTTATAATTAATTTTTTAGTGACATAAACATCTTCAAAATTCAAACGAGGTGTTTCAGCCTACAGTATTTATAAACAATTTGTTTTTCCATAAAAGAATTGATGAAATTTTTCCCACTTACCCTTCCTCACAAAAATTAATTTAAAAAATGGGAAAAAAATGTTTCTTTATTTATCGGAAAATTTTCGACAAATACATAGGCTACAGTCGAGTTATTTCGAAGTCATTCGGATAAAAAAAGGACTTCGAATTATCAGAATACATAGAGAAAGAGAGTTAAAAAAAATGTGGATGACAGATCAGAAATGTACAAGTGTGCAGGGGGGGGGGGGGGGGGGGGTTGGGGTGCGCCTAATCCTTTTCTATTTTGTAGTCTTATTGCAGACTCTTGCCTGTAACGTAGGTGGGCACACACCCACACCCACCCCTCCCCTCCAGAACCACTTGCCGCGCTGAGCATAGCACTACATGTACTTTGTTTTACAGGTCTGGAAAAGTGCTTTCACTGTGTCAGAATAAAAAAAAAAACCACGCCAAACCGCTTCGAATTAACTGGATCTTCATTTAAAAATTCGAACTAACCGACATTTTTCAATAAAGCTTAAATAGAGGAATATTCGGTAAAAGTAAACGACTTCGAAATATCCAAGAATTCGAGCTATCCGGATTCGAATCATTTGGACTCAACTGTATATGAATTGATGCGACATTTGTGCAGAATATTATTATAAGTTTTAGTGCCTTATAACTTGTAGGAAATAAAGATAAGCTTCAAATTTAGCATTTAAGGAACACACAGTCATGAATTTTATTTTAAATTGCAATAGTGTTGACCATTTTCATGAAAACCAGGCTACTTTTCTAGAGATGCCTTTTAGTTTCACACCACATCTTTAAAAATGTGAACACAGAAAAACCATGACATAAGTTTGTACACTTTTGAGCTTCATGGATGACACAAGAATTGGCAAGGGTACAGATGTATTGTTTGAAAGTTGAAGGGTGTCTTCAGCCTTCAAATAACAAAATTGCTCAAAAGAGGCTTGCCTTTGAATACATTGCATGCTCAAGTTTTTTTTTTTTAAATCACATTGGTGCTGACTTGCATGATATCTTTTACTATAATGCTGTTATATTTTAGGTGCCTGGCACCTTTTTTTTTTTACCATTAATGCGCAAGAGCTCTCAATAAAAGACACTCTCCATGTGCCATCTTAAGGGGAGTAACTCTAATTTTTTTGCGACCGGTTCTTAAAAAAAATCGTATGTAAAGTTTCTTTCAGTTTCACAATCTCATCCTATTGCTTTGAAAAAAATTGCAAATGAAAGAAAAATGAATAAGCTCTTAAACGACGCTAAATATTTTAATATTTTTTTTATTACTGTGATTGTAAGCCTTCTTTCTCAACAATTTTGCCTGTGTTTTAGCAATTTATTCAATGTTGATTAAGTTGGGAATGAAATGACTGGCATACATATTTGTTAGAGCTGTTACAGTTTCAAGTTCAACTAGATCTCTAAGAGAGAATAAGTTAAAAAATTCAGTTGGCTGACTTTCATGGGTAAGTTCTAAATCTCCAGTTTTAGGGCCTACATGTTCGGCAAATAAGTACAGTCCAGTCCACTTATTTCGAAGCCATTCGGATAAAAAAGGGACTTGAAATTATCCGAAATTCAAATTACCAGAAGACATAGAGAAAGAGATTTAAAAAAAATGTGGATGACAGATCAGGAAAGTCGAACAAGCGTGCAGGGGGGAAGGGGTGGGCCTAACCCCTTTCTCTCTTGTAGCCTAATTTCAGACTTTTGCCTGTAACGTAGGTGGGCACACACACATACACACCCACACCCCCTCCCCCCAGCAGAATCGCTTGCTGCGCGGAGCATAGTAGTACATGTACTTTGTTTAACAAGCCTGGAAAGGTGCTTTCACTGTGACAGAATAAAAAAAAAATCATGCCAAAATTGCTTTGAATTAATCGGATCCTTATTTCAAAATTCGGAATACCCAATATTTTTTAATAAAGCTTAAATAGGGAAAATTCGGTAAAATTAAACAATTTCGAAATATCCAAGAATACGCACTATCCGGATTCGAATGATTTTGACTCAACTGTAGGGTCCCCTTCATGTAGATATAGATCTAGGCCTTCATCACCATTGAATTGATCAGGATCAAGTTTATTTGATGAATTTATGTCCCCTCCTTTCCCTTGTAGATCACCACCATTTAAATTTACATCTCTTTCACCAGAATCATAGTCAAATTCATCAACTGGGCTACCTTCATCGAAAGCCATTTAAAAAAAAAAAAAAAAACATAGTTCAGCCATGATTGGATGGATTTCGTTTCAGTAAAAACTAAAAGAAAGAGTATTCTATCTAGTTCTTACATAACCCTATTCAAGCACTATAAGGTCCCTAAAATTTCAGTCCAATAGTATTTTAATGATTATATATGATTACATATAGCAGGCGATATGGTACAGGGTACTAAAGGACGATGGCGGGCTCTGTAGATCATTAATGCCAAGGTCTCTGCAATAGTACTACAGGGTCACTTCTGTGAATATGTTTTCCTGCTTCCCAGACTTTGGGAAGCTCTGTGCAGGTCTGACTTTGATCTGCGGTTATCCTGCCGAGCAGAAACTGATCTTTCCTGCAAACTTCTTGTATGGGCACTATTACTTGTATTACAATGATCTGCTCTCACTGCCCCTGATGATGATGATGGTAATGAAGCTTTAGGTGCTGTTAAAGATGTGGAATCTGTAAGTGCAGTTTGCTGACTTATGTTTGGCTGATGAAGCAGTTGGTAAGCTGGAATGCACATAGATCGTAGCATCTCAACAATAGCATCTGGTGCAACATTCTTGCGGAGGAGGTCTAGCAAAATCCTTTGAGAGAAAAGCACAAGAATGATCATTTAACAGGAATTAACGTGCAGTTTAAGAATAAAAAATAACAAGCATTATTTCATTTAGACTTTTTTCCCGTTAAAAAGTACAAGGACAGAACGATTGTATTGAAGCATGAAATTGGGATGGACATAACTGGGATCAAAATATATCAATTATGTCTTTGTTTCTGCCAGTACATGTATTAACCGTACTTCTGTGCAGAGCCCACATGTGAGCTTGGCCGTGAATAAACTCTGCCTTTTGCCATGTGCATATATGTAGGCTATGAGGCTCTGGGCTGGGTGCTGCAGCGCTCATAATATTAGGCACTCACTAGCAAGCTTACTTAAAATGTAATTTTCTTCTAAATGCCCCATCTCAGTTACTCATGAGACTGTGCTTTTTTCTAAGAATATCAAGCTAATGGGAAGAGATCCACAGTGCACGAGGCATGAGGTATATATAAAGTACAAAATGTCAGTCAGTTCCATGTTTGTTTTTACAAGATGGGTACTTGAAGTAACTGGCACATAAGAAAAATATTTTCTTTGCATACTGGCTGTTAGTGTTACTAAGTGTAGGACCAAAGAGCTAATAAAAGAACTGTGATTCTTCCTTTCCCCTTACTTGCCCAAATCTCCACTCTCAATGCAGAGTCCTGACAAAGAGTAGGATGATGTGGATTACAACTAGGCTTGATATTAAAAGCAAAGTAAAGTGATTGGCCAATTGATGTAACACCATTAGATCAAACACATCTAGTTGCATTTCAATCACAAACTTTTGTTACTGTGAAGCCAATAAGAGAGGGAGGGGCTTACTGAGATGTTAAAGGAGGCTTGAGATGAGAGTGTGATGTGTGTGTGTGTGTGTATATTACTATAGTCGGAGATGAATGTATATTTTTTCTTATAAGATTGTGAATATAAATGATAAAAGCATGAAACTTTCACCAAATGTAGTTAATATTATGGTGATCATTTTCTGATATAGTCCCAAAAAAGTTACAGCTTTTGGTGAGAGTTACAGCCCTTGATTTTTTATGGTCTTTATTTGAGTTATAAACATAAAAGATGTGTCCAAATGGAAATGTTTTTCAATTGAATATGGGCTTAGACAAATTTGTTTTCACCTAAGCATTGTCCAATGCGATTACTGTGTGTGAAAATAATATTTTAATAAAATAATTACAAGAATTACCGCCCTTGTTATTGCTATTTTTTTAAAAATAATATTACATATATATCCAATTCTAATTAGGCCTACTGCAGAAAAGTCAGACTTTGACCAGTAACACATATCGCATGTGATTAGACTGCAATACATATCAAAATGGGGGAAAACCTGACTCTCTGAACATTAAAGAGTTATTCGCCTTGCCAATGTTCGACACGATCTGACCTAACAACAGGCCTTAAAAAATATACCATTATATGCTATACCATACTTTAAATGTTATATATGGTATACTCTAATAAATCATTTCATAGTTTCACATTCCTGTCCAATGTAGCAATTCATTATGAAGCCCTAAATGTTTTCACAGTCGCCTTTGCACGTGCAAAAAGCAATGCACTTGAGCCCAGCCTGCGCACATTTGCAGTCTATGCATCTTGATCTACAACGACAGTGGATCAGTTCTTTACAAGAACTTGCTGCATCGGGGAGGAGAGTCCACATTGGTTTCCACTTCTCAGGGCATGTCCATCCCCATAGGCCAGGAGACGGGTGATCACAAGACTTCGATGTTAACCTGCTCCAGTGGAATCCGGCTTGCAGAATAGACCTCAAAATGTGCTGATATAGAGCTGCCTTTGTTGGAGGAAGTAATGAAAGTTGTTGGCCTTTTCTCACAAACAGGTCTTTTCGTGCAGCATCAATGCATTCAACGCTGCTGGTCCTGTCATAGAGCAGAATGACAAATCTCTCCACAGTCTGGAGAATGTTGTCTTGAAGGTTCTTTGGATCTTTGCGAAGACTGCACAGTGCTGTTGTCAACATGTCACTGAGCTTCCAGATTTTCCAAGCAGTGCGTTTCCCAATGTGTTGAAAATAGGACGTGGTATCGCAACCCGTCAGTGAATGGAACATAGGTAGTGCATAGCATCTCATTGGGCCAAGAGATTCTGCGATTTCATGAGCAGCTATGAGCCTGAAGTCCTTGCCAGTTCCAAAAGCCACCCACAACTCCAATCCACCTCCTAGCTCACTGACGGTTGAAACAGCAAGGACTACAACATCCGTGTCCACACTCCTTATCTGGATCTTTTTGTATCCTCTGTGGAATGCATCAGTTACGTGGACCATCATTCTGGAATCCGCCTCCTCGTGATTGCAAGGAGCGATAGCACTAGTTTCACGGAGAGGCTTGCAACTCACACCAGTACCGTCTGTCATTACGAGCTCTTTAGAGGTGTCTATGGAAGCAATTGCACTTTCCGTTAAGAAGCTAATTAGCTCGGTCTTGTTTTGATCATTCCTAAGAAATTCGTGCCATTTCCCAGGGATTGGCGACGACGTTTGCACCCTAACTACCTTGACAGGACACCCAAGTCTCTGTAACCGTGCCTGGCTTTTCAGGCTATTCGGAATTTAGATGTCCCATACGACGTCCACTCTGCACGCCCTTGACAGTTCACTCTTGAGATATTGACAGAAAATTGACTCAGAATATTGGCCAAAGGTTTTAGCCATACCCGGCTTCAACATGTTTACAATCACAGCCCCGTCAAGGATGCTGACATCATATGGTGGTCGGTTTTCTACAGGTTGCATTAGTTCCTCTAGGCAGTTCACCAAATCTGATTTCTTGCTTTGGCGGAGGCTTCCACTTGTTGATAAAGATGGGGGAAATGGTTGATGTTCGTGCCTGAAAAATTCATCCATATTACCATCTCTCCTTTGACAAGATACATAGAGACGGGAAAACAATGATGCCTCAGACTTCAGTTCCGATATCATTTCTTTTCCTTTTGGTTTCAACTTTATGGCTGTTCATTGAACAAAGTGACTTTGTTCCTCTGTATGAGTTCTGATACTGCCGTTGTTCTGTCAACAAGGCGGTCCTTTACAAAAGCTCCATATTCTCTTTCTCCTCTTGCTTGCAGATCCTTCAGCCATGTCACAGATTTATCAGGCATTACTTCTCTTGAGTGCAATCGAATCATCTCACATTCACCACTTGAGAAGGATTCCCTGCATTCAGGATAGCGTCAACCATGGACGTAACTTGCTTGGCAAATCTAATTTGAGCTGATTTGGTTTCTTGGTGATGTGGTGAAGTATCTTTGATAGTGTTTGACTTTCCAACAATAGACTTTTCAAATTCAGCAATTACACGCACTGTTTCTGGTCCAGATATTGTCCATTTGACTAGGGCATCTGAGTCTTGGGTAAGGCCAATGATTCCACCATCATCTTTCAAAACAGCATTATTTTGTTCATGACCTTGGTCAACTGAGATCAAGGAGAAATTGTTTTTTGATTTTGCCACAACGAACTTGCCAAGTTTGAATTGCTGGTAGACATCAGGGTGTTTTTCAGAAAGAATCATCATGTCCCTTAAGTGAACTGAAATCCACCGAGCATAGTGGGTGTGATTAAATGTGAAAAACCAAGGAACAAGTTTATTCAAAGCACTCACATACAGTTCGAAATTGGCTGTCCGGATTGCGCGAACAAACGAAAAGACAAGTAACTGGAGATCAAGGCACGTTGTCCAGAATAGGAATTGAGGGCTTTTTTCCTTCTGCAAAGCATCAAAGTCAATGCCTGGATCAATATCTGGATCGGTTTCCTTTGCTTCAGAGAATGCTTGAGTCATCAATATATGGAGAGCACATGCAGTGATTTGATGTGCATTTCTTGTGCGTGTAACATGTGAGGCCGTTAGGAAGGAATCAGCGGTCCCTGCAGATGATATATTTGCTTTTGATACCATTTCCGTCCATCCACTTCCCTGTAGAAGGTTGCCTAAAACTTTCAAGGCTGTCATCTCGATGTGAAATCCACCAAACAATATGACAAAATTGTCTTCTGAGTAAGTCTCATCTGACCATTGGATTTGTTTCAGTTTGGCAAACAATGGCTGGTCAACGCAAATCACAGGTGTCTGTCCAGGATTAACATGGTGTATTGCTGCTTGTACCACGACGAGGCAGTGTCGGAGCATTGCAAATGAAGATGCTTCATCTCGGAAAAGGGGCAACATCGAGTTGACGGAAGGCAGCATCGAGTTTTGATATTTTGAAGCATGGAATGCAGCCCATGACAGTGCAAATTCTTTGTTGATTTCTTGGGTCAAGTGGTTGCTCACATGATCTAACCACTCTTTTTCTTCTCTAACAACAGATGTGAGTAGCATGGGGTTACGCTGTGTATCTTCTGAGAGGCCCGCAGGGGCAGTCATATTGGTGGGCGCAAGCAAAGGCTTTACTTCTGTGAAGGATGATGGTAAGGCACGTATTTCCTTGACTTGCTTCTCAATCTGAAAAGTTTCCCACAGGCGTTGTTCCCTTGGGTTTGGTAGAGTCACTGCACAGTTCTGGAAAAGGGAGATACCTGTTCCATGAAAAGAGCCTGTTGATGTGGTTGAGGATGGGTTATGGTCGATGTTGTCCGCAGCCCCAACAACAAACTCTCCAGTTCTTAACTGTGGCGGGCACACAACTCCTTCATTTGAATAGTGATTTATTATGTTATTGCCAAGGCTAGTTTTAATGTCCATGATAGAATCATAAGACTCCGAAAGCCCAAGTTCATGGAGACTGTCCACAAGTTGACGTTTACGAGTCAATGAATGCACCTTCATCCCTACATAGATGGACAGTGGCATCTGTCTGTTCTTTACATATATCTGGGTAGGGGGTTCTTTTGGTTTTTCGACGCTGTTTGTATGCATTGCCCATCAAAAGTTGTGCGACTGTAAGTACTGGCTGTGTGATGTTGGGTGGTTCTGCTTGGTCTTTTATGTTTGGGCCATTGATGATCATGTTGATCAGAACCAATAAACGCTGAGGAACCGATTGAATCTGTGTTTCGTGATCAAACTGTCCTGTAAATGACACACTTGTGGCAAACATATCATTTCGGATACTGTTTGCCAACCTTGCCATCGTGATGCTCTCTGTGTCCTCTTCTTCATTGTATTGGCGCTTGAGGGTAAGTGCCACCTCCTCATCATAAGACAGGTAAACTTCGCGTCCTTGATTAAAAGCTACGAGTCCCGGTACATTTTGTAGCAGCCGTTTCTTTAGGTGGGTGCTATGTGCTCTTGCTTGTAAAGGAAATTGCCCACGTAATTGGTTAACTCTTGCTTCATATAGCTTCGACAAGTCTGCTAAGCGGAAGACTGTTGATCGATCTTCTACGTTACTTTCTTCCATAAATGCTATTAGCTCAGCAAGTGCTAAGCTTGCAGATGACATGGAGGTGTCGGAAGCTCTGGCCTTCTCTGAATCTCGATGTCTGTTGTATAAGGCAGTCAGACATTTGGCATGGTATTTTGCCTCCCGTGCGACAAGATCACTTGAAGTGTTAAGTTCTGCTATCAGTTGTTGGTCTTGTAGATCTTGCACACAGTCCCTCAGACGTCTGTCGAGTTCCAGTGTTTGTACCTGGTGTAGTCGTCCTCCTTTTTCGTGGCAGAGGAAGCACATGTTTCCCCTAAACATTCCAGGAGTCGATGCTGTACTTTCAGTGACACCACGGGGGTCGTTACTATTTGATGAGTTGACCCGGGTGAATGTTTTATCAAAGGCATCAGATTCGCGTTTTCTCTTTCTTTCCGCAAGACGATCGGCTTTGGTTCTCGAAAAACGTGAGTAGCAAGTTGAGTGCCATTTCCCCTCGTTTATAGCAAGTGTCTCCGCATCCTTTACTGCAGACTTGATCCACTCGGGCAGGTCCTCACAACCCGCCTCTTCAAAGAGACGAATGTTCGCAATGAATGTTTCATATCCAGCGCCTGTATCTTTTCGTTTTGACTTGGCTGGGCAGGAAAAATTCTTTCCAGTTTCTGCCTGACATACGATGCACTTTGACCAGTCCATTGGTTGCGTCTTGTTATCATTCCTCTGGCACTACACTCTGTGGAAAAAAAGACAATAACAACGTTAGAGGACAATGACAAACAAACGTTCAATCTTTCTGACGAACGCATACTATTGTTTACAGCAAACACTACTTTAAAAAAATTATATATAGTTTTGACCTAGACGAGAGAGAGAGAGAGAGAGAGAGAGAGAGAGAGAGAGAGAGAGAGAGAGAGAGGAGGAGGAGGAGGAAGAAGAAGAAGAAGAATGAGGAAGAGGAGAAGGAGAAGTAGGGAGGATCGACGATGGCAGTGATTTTAACATGATACCGTTATAATTTATAATTAACGCCTGTAGTAGTAACGGTACCGAATTATTTATACAACAGGCCCTAGTATCGATTACGGTAAAGCGCTTCAGTACCGAAGTGGAGCCAAGAAAGCCTTAGTTTCGTACAAGGATACGCATTTGACAATGTGCTTATTTTGTTTTTAAAACCAAGTAGATCTAGGCCTACTTGATGAATAACCAATTTAAAAAGTATGAAAAGGTTAATTTTGAGTTGATATTACCCTTAAAAAGCAAGTATGTAAAATATTTAATCACTGATGTTCTATAAATAGTTTGCCTCGGCTAGATCTAGACTATATTTAGATCTAGATCTAGATCTTGCAAAGATGTAGCCTACGCTTTTTAGATGCAATGATCGGTAAACAAAATATAAAAAATATGTATTATAAGATGATTTTCTTACCTTTAAAGCGAATATTTCCTCCTCGCTGAAATGTAAAGTTGTAAACACACTTGTTCGTAACAGAGGCGGTAAGCATGGGCCTAGCTTTTTGTATTCACGATGAAAACATTATTTTTCTCCCCGATACTCGGCTTGGTAATCGAGTCTATTTTGAACAGGAAAAAAAGGCACGTTTTCACTCGCTCAAAACGCCCGTCTAAAGCAAAACTTTTTTTGGGACTATATCAGAAATCGAAGCCAGTAACCTAAACTAGCATTTCTGAAAGTTTGGTGCTTTTATCATAACGATTCACATTCTGTTGACATTCATCTCTGACTACTAGGAGGCTTCTGCTTTTTTGGTTGTTCAGATTGTTCAAATAGTTTTTACTTGAAGTCTCCTAAGTTGCTTGAGACAATGAAAAAGTCAAGCATGTGACAAGCCTAAAAAGTAGATCTTATTAGTTTGATCTGATTTCCTCCTTTCTCATTTATGATCTTACTGTATCATCCTCTTTACTCTCTTTCCTTACTTATAATTTAAGTGCCCGAACTCAGATGTGTCTGTATGGTTACAGACTTTGGAGCGAAAGGAGAAGACACACTGCCTTTGAGGCTTTATCTTAGATGAAAGACTGAACTAGACACAAAAGTTTGCTTACTCAAAATAAGATTTAGCACACTCCATACGCCACTTGAGTTGTTACGAAAAAAGGCATTTGAACTCACTCAAATACATGTGGATCCATGGTGATTCCTGAGAGTTGAGACAACTCATAGAGCTCCATATCAGAGGGATTCCTTGTACCTTTGCTGCGAAGCTGTGCTCGGAGAACCTCTCTTTGCTCCTCAGCCATGACAAGAGGAAAGCTTGATGAACTGCAACAAAGCATGGTTTAAAATTAAGAAACTACTTTTCATTTTTACATCCTCCATAAAAACACTATCTTTATGTTTGAACAGTAAAATTTCTTAGAAGTTAGATGCTAAAAATTGATAAAAAAAAAAAAAACAAAAACAAAAACAGTCGAACATGGATTCTTTGAATTCTTTGAGAAATTTGAATGTGTTGGAACATTCAACGCTAATTAACCAATTTAATAAAATTTTAGATTTACGACACTCTCCGAGTGGCTATAGTTCGAGTAGAAAAGTACATTAAAATATCTCTCTCCCCCCCACCCCTTCCACCAAAAAAAAAAAAAAGAAGTCCTTTGGTTTTTCATAGTTTTCATTGTGTTATTTTAACATTTTCTTAACATCTTCCCTCTCTGAGTTACCATGAACAATACAATTAGTAAGGCTTTCTCTCAAAGTACTCCATATTCTTGCCCCCTTCTCCACATTGTTCTGTTTCTGTCCTTCAAATGTTTCCTAAAATCTACTCTCAACCTTGTTCAGATCTCTTCCTTCATATTCCTCTTGAACTTCCATTGCTATTCCTCCTCTACTCCCTTTTCTACAAGTTTGGTGTTAGTTAAATCTTAAGTTGAATTTCAAAGAAAATGAACAATGGATCACTCTATACTTTCTTTTTATTAGTTTTATTTCATTAATTTTCCCAAAAAGCTTATACAGAGAATGCTAATTTGTGTCAAGTCAAATGTAGGCTAAACTAGATGGGATCTCAATCAAACACTAACATCTCAGTTAGGGACGAAAGTCAAACTAATAAGTCAAACTATTTTGTTAATCCAGTGCTGACTAGATAATGTATGACCTTGTTACTGCAACAGTTGGTCATAGTTGGCAGTACTTGGCTAACTTTGTGAAAGCTTAACCCCTACTCCTTTCCCCAATTCAATCTTTCACCTGTGGTTTTACAAAGCTCATTATGCATGTTTTCAGAGTAAAAAAGCTAAGGAAATCTATATTTATCAAAGTAATAATGGCATGTTCCACCATCACGTTTGAAAAGGCAAATGTTAGTTTCTATACCCATTGCATGTTGTACACATTTTACATAGTTTGTGATGATAAAAATGTGAATTAACCTCTATAAACTGAAAATGACATTTGGTATGGCCTTTCTATTTTTTTTTTAAATTTTTTGTTATGTCAACATTTGAAAAGGCGAAATTGAAAAATGTCCCATGTCCATAGATGTGCGCTTGAAATGGCTGGTCTCTCTTATTGAGAGAGATAATGTTGCCTTTTCATTTGATTGCAGTCTATGAGATTGGTAACATTCTCCATTGAATCACATTTCTGTTACCCCCAGTTTCTTTGGAAGCCGTTTTAAAATTGTCCGGACCTCAAATCCGTACATCAAAATGGATTCAATATAGCACTCCAGGACTCTTCTTCTTGTGTGAATGGAGATGCATTTAATAAGTTCCTTCCTGTTAAAAGGATGTTGACAAGTGGCCAAGCAGATGAACCCAGTTTATCGGGCAATGGTTGGGCAGAACAGCTTAATGTGAGCACTGCTGCTATATAAGACAATTGCAAACCACTATAGGTATCTTTGCTAGGACAAAACACAACATGCAACAGCAATGTGAGTTGATGAGGAAATCAACTCGGTTAAAAAAAAAATATGCAAATCCTAGAAGGTTATGCAGGAATTAAAGTAGGGGGGCACAAAAAAAAAAACAATTTGAAATGAGCTGATAACACTATAAATTACGGAAAAAAAACAGAAGAGTTGCAACGTTCATTAGCGATTGTTGAATAAGAAAGCAGAAAGGGTTGGAACTGATCAGTAAAAAAGACAGAAGTAATTGCAGTCAGTAAGAACAATGAGTATCCACAGCTTGATACAAAGGATGTTATATATATCTAGAGACAATTTTTAACATTTACAAAGAGTATTACCTTAACAGTATTTTTTAGCCATATTAACAGTGGCAATTTTCAATGTGTATGTCTCAAACAAGCTGACTCACAACTATTACATCAAAGCCACTTCAGAACTGGAGTTATTCAAAATTATTTTTATTTTATTTTGACCACAGGTTGTTGGTGTAAAGCACTTTATTTTTTAAAGAGATTTGTGTTTTCATTAGACATGTCCAAAAAGTGATGAAATGGTGTTATGAAAGATAAATCCGTGTATAAGCTACATATCTTTTGATATATATATATATGTAACGTCTTGAAAACAAAAGCTTACTAGGTCAAGAGAGTTTGAGATTTGATTTTATCTTTAAATTCCTTTCATCTTATGTTTGGGTATGTTCTGTAACGTTAAATATTTCTGAATTTTGGAACATTGACAAGTCATGTTCTAGGAAGAAGCCAATATAGAGTCTAGAATCACATGCCCTTCCCATGAAAATTTAAAAGTTTAAAGCACGGCGACGAACTACTTGATCTTTACGTTACCTATTGCTCTGCCCGGCAAAAGTTTAATAATGACGCTCATGAAGTCAAACTTCGGTCATGACGGGCGCTGCTGGACCAAAAATTTACCTGTGCTGGCAGCTGATTTTGAATGAATTTTTTTCCGATTTAACCACATTAAAAGCCTCAAAACATTCATTTATGAAAATGAAGTTTAAAAGAAAAAGCTATAATTGTAAAGTAGAGATTTTAAAGTTTGCAATGATATCAATCATGTTCAAATAAGTGTCTACACTAATACTAGCAATAGTCTTACGTTAAATTAAAAGGCTACTTCTTTAAAATTTTCTGAAAGTTTTGAACTGTTTTTAATTATGTATAACTTTTCTCTCGCACCGTAAAGGCGGTAGAAAACTCCGTATATAGAGAGAGCAGTATTTGAAGAAACGGGTGCCATAAAAATTACTCGTCTAAACAGGTGCTTTTCGGCTGCGGCACTTAAAGTTAAAATCCATCTGGTTATCTAGAGAGCAGACAGATATACTCGGACACAGAGAGGTAACTGGACTGGAGTGTTTCTTATATCTTGGTTACATGCGTGTGAATAGTGCAGGATTGCTTGATATTGGCAGCAATTTATACCACCCACGAGTTACAGGGATTGTTTTCTAACAAGTTAGACGATCAGGACTAAACATGATGAATAGTTTGTCTTCATGCTATCATTCTACTATACTTGCTCATAAATTTTGAACAGGATTTTTATTATTGCATTCACATACTTACAAAGTGGAGTCGTTAAATATACAGTAAGTACCCCCCCTCCCCCTACATCCTTTTTTTGGCTGAGGCTATAGCCTTGTAAGGCAGATGAAGATATTTTCTTACTTTTTCTCCAAATACCAGAAGTCCTTCTTTGCTAAAGTCGAATGCAACATTTTCTACATTGTTCTCCATCAAATGCCAATCCAAGGTTGATTTTTTTCTTAAAATCTAGACAGAGTATCTCAATAATGTGATGCTTAAGGACGATGTTGTGTAGAAATGTATGTCTGTAAATTGTCATGTACCGCTTCATTTCCAGTTTTGACTTATCTGTTTTATCTTGTGTGGCATATATATATATATATATATATATATATATATATATATATATATATATATACACATGTTTGATGTGTTGGGTTGCTAAATACCTCCTTGCTTATATATTTTTTTTGTAACCCGGTTGGGGACTTCCGGCAGAGCTCAACGGCCGAGAGCAATAATGTCGTGTAAATAAAATAAACACATAAGTACCCCATAAAACACTTGTTGATTCATTTTCCATGTCAAAAAGCCCACAATAATAAGACATGGTGTCAGAAGTGGGATCGAATACTGGACAGGTATTTAGATCTACTGTTCTCTAGAGTTGTAAAGATCTGGATGATTTTGGATCTAGATCTAGATCTGGATCTGGAGTAGATCAAGATTCTACCTCCTACACTCACAGGCAGACTCACGGAGGAGGTTTCTAGTTCTACAGTTATAGTACTTAGATCTAGATATAGTGAAATCAAAGTACCTTGAAACTGCATCCTAGAAAAATTAGACGATAGATCTAGATCTGGTTACAGTGCAAGGTAGGGGACTGACCCTGGAGTTTTAAACTTTAGGCCTATTACAAGACGAGCAGAAATACACTTGAGATGGCATTGAATTTAACTCCACCAGGCCAGATGTCTTTCAAGACAGAAGGAGGCCACCTTGCAGAGAAGTGGAAAGCATGGAAAGAGACGATGGTTCTCTACATAAATCTAGCTATGAAGAGCAATACAGAAAAAGAGAGGTACCAGGCGGTATTGTATATCATTGGAGAAGAAGGCAGGGCCATGCACAAAAAATGGATCTTCCCAGAGGAGGAACAAGAGAAAGTGGAGCCTCTACTGAAAAAGTTTGAGGAATACTGTATGCCAAAGACAAACGTTACCCTAGAGAGGTACAAATTTAACTCTAGGTATCAAAAAGGAGAGGAGCTCATTGATGAATATCTTACAGAACTTAAAAAACTCAGCCAAAATTGTAATTTTGGTCATTTGGAAAATGAGCTGCTGAAAGACAGAATAGTGGTTGGAGTAAATTCATCAACACTTAAAGAAAGAATGCTAAGAGAATATGATTTGACCCTTGAAAAGGCTTTGGATATTTGCCGAGCTCATGAACAGTCAAGCACAGGTCTGAAGATGATTAACCCACAACAGACAGTAGAGGTAGATGCCCTCCGTTTTAAAAAGAAAGAGAAAAATGAAAACGCTCGATCTAGATATCAGAAGAGAAATTTGACTGGCAGACAAGAAAACAATACAGAGATTTGCTCCAGATGTGGATGAAGACATGGACCTAGGAATTGCCCTGCGTATGGTAAGAATTGCAGGATCTGTCAGAAGCCAAACCACTTTGCTAAGCAGTGCAGGTCACGAAAGTTAGGCCAGATCTATGATGCGGTGGACGAAACCTCTGAATCTGATGAAGAGGTAGGATTAGGAGCAACATCTGCAAAACATCGGGATGCAGTGATACTGATACTGTGATAGACCAGAAATCAGCACCCTGGACAGTAGACCTAAAGATACAGGGATCATATGTCACTTTCAAAGTTGACTCAGGTGCTGACATTACCTGCATCACAAACAAAACATATGAGAAACTTAAAAGAAAGCCAAGCCTAAAAAAGAAGTCAAATACAATTAACCTCACCAGGAGGACACTTAAAAGTGACAGGTGAGTTTGTTACCAAAACACACAGGCAAGGATCAGACTATGAGTTCAAAATAGTAGTGTTAAACAACAAAGAAGTCAGCAACTTACTAAGTAGAGGTGTTGCAGAGAAAATGGGTCTTGTCAAACATATCCAAGAAATACAAAGACCAGCAAATTTCAAACCTGAGGAAAAGAAACAGATTTTTGGAGCAACAGGGCTATTAAACACTGAACCAGTACAAATCTGCATGAAAGAAAACACAGAACCATACTGCTTGACCACAGCTAGAAGAGTACCTTTTCCCCTTGAACAGAAAGTGAAAGAGGAGCTGGAAAAGATGGAGAAGGCAGACATCATAGAGAAGGTCACCGAACCAACCGATTGGTGTGCTCCTATGGTTCCAGTCTTGAAACCAAATAAGAAAGTAAGAATTTGTGTGGATTTTAAGAAACTCAATGAAGCAATTAAGAGACCACACTGTATGCTCCCAAACTTAGATGATATTGCACCAAGGATGGCAGGATCAAGCGTTTTCTCAACCCTGGATGCCTCTTCAGGATTTTTTCAAATTCCACTGGAAGAAAGCAGTAAGAAGCTCACAACGTTCATAACGCCATTTGGGAGATACTGTTTCCAACGATTACCAATGGGTATATCTTTAGGCCCTGAAGTGAATCAAACCAAGATGAAGGAGACATTAGAAGGCCTGCCAGGGTGTGAGGTTATCATGGACTACACTATCATCTTTGGTACTGATATAGAAGACCATGACAAGAAGCTAGCAGCGGTGCTGGACAAGATTGAGAAATCAGGACTGAAACTAAACAAAGTGAAATGCTGTTTTAGACAAAAAGAAGTCAAATATTTTGGGCACTTAATCGGTGAAAAAGGTATAAAACCAAACCCAGAAAAAGTGGAAGCTATCATAAAGCTAGAAGCTCCCACCTCAATGACTGAACTACGCAGTGTTTGTGGCATGTTCAACTACATGGGAAAGTTTGTTCCTCAACTTGCTACTATCATGAAACCCTTAACAGACCTCATGAAGAAATCATCACATTGGTCATGGGGAAAACAACAACAAGAGGCCTTCAACTTGATAAAGGAAAAGATTTCCACAGCAACGGCCCTTGCATTCTACAATCCACGAAAGGAAATCGTGGTAAGTGCAGACAGCAGCAGCTATGGATTGGGAGCTGTACTTATGCAGAAAGTAGATGACCAGCTCCAGCCTATAGCATTTGCTTCAAGAATCTTAACAGATACTGAAAAGGGTTATGCACAGATAGAAAAAGAAACCCTTGCATCAGTTTATGCGTGTGAGAAATTTGAAAATTATCTCATCGGTCTAGACTCATTTGAACTGCAAACGGACCACAAACCTTTAGTTCCTTTGATTAAAACCAATGATCTAGACAAGACCCCAGCCAGGTGTCAGAGGCTTCTGATGAGACGGATGCGATTCAACCCAGTGGCGGTTCATGTTCCAGAAAAAGATTTGGTTATCGCGGATGCTTTATCGCGACATCCACAAAACCACACCATAGATGAAATGGAACTGGAAGAAAACGTACAGGCTTATGTGGATGCTATAGTGGAGAGCTGGCCTACGAGCACTCCACGATTGCAAACACTGAGACATGAGACGGCCAGAGATCCAGAGCTGCAGAAAGTATCTCACTATGTTATGACAGGGTGGCCAAGCAAGATCCCAGAAGATCTCCAACACTATCAACAATATCAGTGCTCTATCTCAAGTAAATGGACTTTTGGTTTTTAATAACCGCATCGTTATTCCAAAACCTCAAAGGAGAAACATTCTTAAGACACTTCATGAAACCCATCAGGGAATTGAAAAATGTCGACAGAAAGCCCAGATGTCCGTGTGGTGGCCAAGTCTTAACAAAGAAATCAAAGATTATGATAAACAACTGCAGCGAGAGCAGACCCAGTCAGAAAAATGAACCTCTAAATCCTACAGAGCTACCTGAGAGGCCATGGCAGAAGGTGGGGACCGACCTCTGCTCTAGAAACAACAAAGAGTACCTGATAGCAGTGGACTATTATTCGCTGTGAATTGAGGTCATTCCTCTCAGGCAGTAATCAATAAACTGAGGAAAATATTTGCTACTCATGGGGTCTCTGAAACTATCATTTCCGACAATGGACCCCAGTTCAAATGCCAAGAGTTTGAGAGTTTTGCACGAGAGTATGATTTTATTCATATCACAAGCAGTCCACATTTTCCGCAAGCTAAAGGTCAAGCTGAGAGTGCTGTGAAAGTTGCTAAGAAAATGCTAAAACAACCATCCCTCGACATGGCGCTCTTAAATTATAGATCTACAGTCCACTCAGCAACTGGAGTTAGCCCAGCAGCTGTTCTGATGGGTCGACAGCTGCGAACAAAGCTGCCGTCTCTCCCAGTCAACTTAAAACCCATTACCAGTGACCGCACAGACATGACTATGAGATTGAAAGACAGCCATGCTAAAATGAACCAGAAGCGGAGGTATGATGAACGCCGGGGAGCACAACAACTCCCCGATCTACCATTGGGGTAGACGGTTCTCATGAAAACCGACTCAGAACACAGATGTTCAAATGCTGGGACTATTGTGGCGGCCGAGCCAGATCAACGCACTTATCTGGTTAAAACACGAGATCAGGTGCTGCTGTGCCGAAATCGCAAGCACCTCCAGGCGATACTTAAAGATTTTCTACCTATAAATCCTGAGCCACGGTACCCGGCTTCGCTGCCTTCCACTCCCAAGGTCCCAACCTACAACAAAGAGACTGCAGATGAGACATCTCTTGATGGCCCAAGTGGACAGCCCACTCAGCAAGACCGCAACGAGCGGTCGGTTTTCAAGGACATCGAATTCCCTCCCTCTGCAGCGTCCAGACCTGTGACCGGTGCATCAAAAGGATACACAGCCAACATCCCCGCTCGGTATAGGGAGGAAAAGATGAGCCTTCGAAGTAGTCATCGCTCATCTGCCAAATTCGCTCACACTCACACACAATCGCAATAAACAAAAACACCTAGGTGTGATTGTCTTGGGACTCAGGGCCACAATAATGCCCTCCCTTGACTCAGAGACACGACCGTCTCTCCTGTGCCCTAAATTTAAGTTAATTGCTGTGAACGGACCATGTTATTTTAGTTACACGTCACAGCATAATCCGTTCTGTTTTTCATTTGTTATCTTTCTAAATCGAATCGAGGTATTAAACTTGAAATTAGTTTAGTTAGCCTTTTGGTTAAATGTTAACTTAGCCCAAAGAACTGATTGACATTGAGAAAGATTTCAAGAACAACTGACACTTCTAATTTTGAGAAAACTATCTCCAACGACTTCAATCAATTTGATTTTGACTTATTTGAGGAAGACTTCAATTAATGTATAAGCCAAGAAATAGTATTCGTCGACGATAGTTTTACCTTCATTTTCAAAATATTATTGAAAGTTAACTCTAGCCTGTTTCATTGTTTGGTTTCCTTTACACGATAAAAGGGAGGATATGTTTGATGTGTTGGGTTGCTAAACACCTGCTTGCTTATATATTATTTTATAACCCGATTGGGGACTTGGGGCAGAGCTCAACGGCCAGAGCAACAATGTCTCTAAATAAAATAAACATATCAGTACCTCATAAAATACTTGTTGATTCATTTCCATGTCAAAAAACCACAATAATTAGACAATAAGCACATCGTTAAAGAAAAATAAAAAAAAAACCTTCCATCCGTTGTAATTACTGATCAGTTTCTTCACCCATCCACAACCCTACATCTCATCTGAAATCTGTTTTGGATAATGGGGTTGAGAGAAGAGTTTGGGAGAAATAAGAAGATAAAATTGGTCTTATTCCCTGTGATGGCCATTATAGATACAAGGCTTATTTGACAGTAACAAATGAGGTGTTGAAATCAAAATTTTTTCTCCAGTTGATATCTTGATGTACATTGATCTAGATCTAGATCTAGGCCTAAACAAGGCAAACCTATCTTTAAAGTTGTTTATGCTCTCGTCTAACCTAATCTAGATCTAGACCTAGACTTGAGTTATTTCTTCTATGAAACATTCAGAGCAGTTCAATAATTACACTGAAATTGCAAGACTAAGCATATTTTAGTAGCATAGAAACTAGTTTTCCTCACCTGAAGCTTATTTCTTGGAGTTGTGGGTGCGGCACTTGTGCTGACACACACACACACATATATATATATATATATATATATATATATATATATATATATTAGATCATTTCTCCATTGGACTCTTTTTTTGTCTTTCCCAGACCAAATTTAGCTTTTCCCAGTGAGTGCATGACTAAAATGTTGCTCTTACACTTATCTTATCATTCCATGATAAGTTTATCTTTCAATTATGGTCTTTTTAAGTGAAATTAATAGGAAAATATCCTCATTTTCTTCATCTCGATTCGTTGAGTCAGCCATATTGTTATCTTTAGTTACCATACAAAAATTGCGAATAGCGATAGAATTTTTACTTTTAAAGTATTATACATATGATAAAACTAAGTAAGAAGAAGGTTTCAGCATAATAGAATAGTTGTATGATTCTTTGAATACGCTTTTGGGGTGTAAAAGTTTTGAAAATACAAATAAAAAATTATTTAAACTGTGGATGAGGTGAAGTGGGTCACAGTGATCTCAACTTGTGAAATGCGCAGAAAATATAATATCGATGTAAATAAATGTACTCATCCGCACTCGGTACCACAGAAAAGAGCGAAAACAACCGATGCAACGGTATGCAACACCATAGGGTTTAAACGGGTGAAAATTTCACTACGCGGATGCAAAGAGTGCGTAAAATATCATTAAATTTTAACATTTTCTTACTTTGACTGTCGATAGGGTTCAGAAAAAAATGATTTTAAAATATTTAGAGACAAAATCAAAGCTCCTACTTCTGTCAGATGATGTAAAAATGGTATCATTTTATCATTGATGTGGTCTACATTTTCATGTAAGTGTAGAAGCTGCCTTCTGATGTAAGACGGAGGCGGTAGCGCTGTTTTATCGCTGGTTGGCCTAGGCTATGCGGGACAGTTATATCTAGATCTAAATCGAAGAAAAAGTAATGTCAAAGAACTAAGTTTGATATATTGATACAAAAGTTGCTCTTTAAAAAGTGGGGGTCATGTCCTTAATGCTTTGTTATTTTTAAGTGACTTTGTAAGTCTGTGGTGATGGGCAACGAGCAAACTTTTTAGAATTATCGCTATCTAGTGAAGTTGATGACCATTGCGGGAAGCGTACATTGGAGCAAATAATAGCAAATGTCTAATTTTTATTTAATCACAACAAAACGTTGGGGGTCATGTCGCTAATCTCATGTATAGTGTTTCATAAGAAAACTATTTTGTAGTTTTCAAGTGTCTGAACAAAAATGTGGACATAGGCAAAAATTCGAAGAGGGGAACACACAATTAGCACTTGTAAATAATTATATATATATTTAATAAATTTTTTATTGTTATGTAGTTTATCACAATTCGATATCTCTGAATCAAAATTATGATATGCAATAATAAATTTTACATCATTTTAATAGTGTTTCTTATTATAGCAGAAATATATATATATATATATATATATATAACCTAGTAAACCCCAAAAAATATTTTTAATTGATCATATGATATAAAGTAGGTTTATAACGATAATACATAACAGAATAATTCCAAACCATTTTTATGCCAGAATTTAAGAAAATGCAATTACTGATCACACACATAGAAACATAAAAATATACATTTCACAGGTATAGCAGAAGAATACCGTAAATCAGTTTTTCCTTCTCCTGGTTGTAATTGATCAACAAATCTGCACCATGAGCTTGGCATGCTTTCCTAGCATCACCCCATGACTTCTTTGACAAGAACAATTTCACGCATGATCGAGATGTTTTGCTTGCACGCCACATAGGGGGGCAGAGTTCTTTATTAGATGTAGTAGAGACATATTGTATTATCTGTATGCGGAAAATATTTTATAAATAAATCCCCGCCAGACTTTTTTCTTTAAGAAGAAAGAGTAAACATGAAATAGTCAAGATTATCATGAAAAGATTGTCTTACAGTGGGGAGAAAAAGAAAATAAGATGTATGCCTCTATACACTATATAATCCAGACAGTTTTAGATAATTCGCCCTCTACATTGTTTTCACATGAAATTCTTTTAACAACAAAACATCCAAAGCTAGGTGCAACAATAGTCAGGCGCATCACTTGGTATCCTAAGAACACGAACGTAAAAAGTGTGTAAAATTAATAAAACCAGAGTAAACAGTAAAAAAATAAAAAAAAGAGTTACCCATGCCGCGCACAGCGGATAACTCTGCTTAAGTACTACATCGTCATTTTGTTTTTTTATAGACTTTTTTGTTTTTGTTTTTACTTACGAACATCACATCTCTGTCCTTGATAACCTTCATCACAACCAGAAATGCAGGATCCAGTGATCTTATCGCACGCATTTTCTGAAATATTGTCTTCATATTTTTAAAGAATTTCTTCCGAAACTATTTTTAGCAAATGATGTATAAAAAAATTACAAGTCTTCTATTTTTCTTTTTTTATTACGGATTTTACTCATTAAGACGGTCGACAGTAAAATGAAAAAAAAAAATAGTATGTAAAAATTAAAAAAAAATGCTTCTTACAGTTGCTTCAAGAATCTTTTTTATCAGTCTGACGTTAAATGAGTTGAAGATATATTTTTTGTAAGAAATTCTAGCAAGTGAAACGATTTTTAAATGCATCACGAAGATAAAAAAGTAGGTATAAGATTATGACTTCCTGTTTCTAATTATGTACACCTGCTCCAAAATTGATTCTACGTGTATGGCGCAAGCGAATCTTAATATCGTCGGCACGTCATCGTATCCATATCAAACGCCTCAAGCCCATCTCCTCCCTAGTTTCGATCAGATACGTCTCCTTTCATTTCTTTCCTTGATGCTTCTCTATTTTTAAGCCTCCAGACTTTTAGAAGTTTATTACAAAGAGAAAAAAATATCTGCAGTTGTCGGGTATTTAAAAAAAGTGCAAGAATATCATCACAAATTTTTTAGCTATGTTTTTTTATTTAACCAAGTTTAATCTTTTCTTTTTGAACAATGTTAGAAAGTTAACATTATATTATTGAAAAAATAATACTGAATTTACCAAGAGAAAATTCACAAATGAAAAATATTGCGTATGAGCACTCTCTATCAAAGAGTGAAGCTTCTTTATTCCGTTTTTTGTTCACAAGCACACAATCCTGTCGATTTCGGTAATTATTTGGTTCACCACGATACCAGGGGACATTGGTTATCTGAAGAAAAAAAATATGCAATGTTTTTTTTTTCTTTGTAAGTCATTCGCACAAATTGCAGTTTAGGAAACAAAAATTGTTGTTGAGCACTTGAAAGAGGCGATACAGAATGAAGAAATGTCATTACATAATTATTTTTGTGCGAAGGATTGTTGAAATATTCTTTAGAAACTTTAAAAAAATATATAAAACAATCGATAAAGTGAAATCCTATATCGGCAAAATATCATGTAGAATTCATTGAACTAGTTACTAACAGAACCTGTAAACTATAAGTTCAAAGCTGTAGGTTGCTGTAGCTATGGTTCTAACCTTTTGTCTGTCATCGAGCCAAGTAAAATCGCCTTCATGATTTCGATCGTTGAGCCCAATCCAGAATTTCTCACGGACAAGTGTGTCTCTCTCTTCTGTAAAAGAAATTTGATATTCAGTTAATGAAAACCCTTTGAAATAAGCCATCCTTACAATTGTTAATTCATTTTTTTCTTGGTCCGGTCACAATATTGTCCCGACCGAGAAAAATTGAATTAAAAATTATAAAGGTCAATTACTTCAAATGGTTTTAATTCATTTAATTTAAAATTGAATATCAATACCAAAGATAAAAAACGTGTTTTTTCTAACTTACCAACCACTTAATTCACATAACACACACATATATATATATATATATATATATATATATATATATATATATATATTGGCTTTCATTTCCCTTGTAAACTCTACATTTTTTTTCCTTGGCTATATAATATATTAATTATATTAACTCATTGATTATTCTCTTATCTTAAAATTTTGTCACAATCTCATGTCTCTTATTTAAAATTGTGAAATTTAATATTATATCCCACCTATTTATATCAGTGTTTCGTATTATGACAGAAAAAAACAACAACACACATATGGTTATGTTCCTCCAATGAATAGTTAACCGGAAAAAAATGTTTATGTTCATTATATTATATAAAGTAAGTATAGCAACGTAACACATAAAGGAATAATTGCAAACCATTGCGTTTCTAAGAATTAACAATAAATTTGGGTACTTATAACACAAGTAGAAACATAAACATTTGATTTCTACGTTGATAGGCGAAGAATACCATAAATCAGTTTTTCTTTCTCCTTGTTGTAATTGATCAACAGATCTGCACCTTGAGCTTGGCATGCTTTTCTAGCATTATCCCATGACTTCTTTGACAAGAACAGCTTAATGCAAGATCGAGATGTTTTGCTTGTAAACCATCCAGGTGGACACGATGCTTTATTAGATATAGTAGAGGTAAACTGTATTGTATGTACCATAAAAGGTTATAAATAAATATCCCGCTAGACTCTAAAAGAAAAAGCGAACATAAAAAAGTCAAGAATATCATTATACAAATATAGTTTAGTAAAAACAAGAAATACGATAGATTATCATGGAAAAACTAGCAAAATGTAATTTTATTATACAATAAAGTCTTATACAACGATTGTAAGTGTATGTTTTTAGTCTTCTTTTTTAAATCGACAGCTACTTTTCATTTATGTGAAATATATCATGTTTTTTTTAACTATTTTTTTAAAGAATCGTATTGACAAGACATTTATTATTGCTAATTTTCATGTAGGTCTTCTCTTATGTAAGAAGAAAATATGATTAGTTTAGATTAACTTTGCACGACACATGCAAAAAGTCCCGAGTTCATCTGGTGGAGTCTCCCGTTATTGCGTTTAATTTTTTCACTTCTAATGAAGCACATTAAACCGTTCAACAAAAATAAATAAATAAATAGAAATTAATAAAAAAAAAATTAAACTGTATATATTGCTAACATTTATTTTCAACATTTACCATCCATTGTTGATATGAAGTCTATAGTATCATTACGTTAATCATTCTACTCATATTTTTTAACCAATGGTCAATAAATTCACTTTGTAATCCTCAAATAATATTTACGTACTTTTAATTTGCTACTATACTCTTAAATGAAAAAAAAATGACATATCCTTTTTGATGCAACACTTTTGACTTGTAATATGAATTTTCCCAAGATTACCCACATGTGACAAATAAAAGAGAATCCGTTTTTTTTTGGGGGGGGTGTTTGAAGTGTAAGAGTTTGAATTAGTTCATGCATCGCTCTCATTGAAATACGTTGATAGACCAAGTACCCTCTAATCTTCGGATTCCCTCCCCCAATTCTTTAGCTTCGTATTGACGGATATAGGACTTAGGGGACTTTGCTGTATACCCAGAGTCAGGAGAAACATTGCATCCGGCAGACGACCGTCTTGTTAATTGAGGTTTCCTTAATGGTCGTGAGGGTGTTACCAAACGACGTTTCTATTTCTAGTGGAGCCTAATAAAAATAAAAAAAAATGATTCCAGTTTTACTTTATTTTAATTTAATCCAAGGATATTCCTTTTGCTCCCGTTTTATTCATGTTTGTACTGTTTTTGTTTTTGTTTTGTTTTGTTTTTAATTCTATCTAGATGTAATTGGAAAGCTTAAATATGTCCGACGTCCTTAAGAATTTTATTTTCGTTAATGGCGATTTATTTGTCCATCCGGGTTTGCCACTTATTTTTATGCGATTGAGTTATTCCCGTAGAAGAATTATTTTTCAAATATTCTATGCGTAAAGCTGAAAGACACATTTGACGATGAAGATTCTTAATGCTCTGTCCGGACCTGTTGGTATTTTTTGCATCCTTTACTTCCAATTTGGCAAATCATGAGAGGCGATTGAGAGTGATATTAGCTAATTTTAACAAGCTGCAACAGATATATAGCTTTATGTAATTAAGTAAAAAACTTGATGTTAGTATGCATTCACTGAAATTACTGTAATCTTTTATTGTCCCAAATATTCGATAACTTAGATATTATAACTTTTTTTTTTTTTTTTGTATCTTTATTGACTCTTTGACTTTAACGACTAAGAAACTTAAAATATAATAAAATGAATTTTAAAAAATTGTTCCTTCCCATATGGCCTTCTTAGAAACGGGCGCGGTTATACTTACCTAGAAAAATGGCACATATACGGAAGACCAAATTCAGCCCGAAAGTTAAAGAAGCGATAATTGTCGTTATAAAGTAGACGACTTTCCTCTCGAGTTCTAAAACTTACAGTGGATATTGTC
>JAWDGP010005687.1:1270000-1295000 GCA_033675545.1 Elysia crispata
AGGAATATTCGAAGCAAAAATCACTGAAGGCAATTAAAGAGAAAAGTGATTCGACTGACCAACAATGAGGCTAAATGTTGATCGAGTCAAAGCTTTTAATTCACGATGGATCGAAATAAGTAAAGGTTATTGAACGCCTGCGCTAAAGATTAGGGTATCTGCGTTATTGATACTGATTTAAAGAATACGTTAGTGATGCATTTTTTTTTATTTTATTTTTATAATCGTTTAAAATTAATGTTAAAACTCGGTTAATATTTCAATGTTTTAAACATCCCACAATTCATAGTAACAGACTCACGGGTATATTTTTGTCTTTATGCAATCTATATAATTATTAGTATGTAAAGAAGAGCCATTTTTAAATCCAAAATTAAAGGTGGAAGTTAAATGTTGCCATATACTGAAATAGTATTTTATTTATCTAGTAAATCTAAAAAAAAAAACACATCGCTAGATCAAATTTTTTTTACCTTTTAAACTGATACAAAGTTGGAAGTCGGAAATGAGGCAAAGATAATTAATTGATGCTGCATGGAGAATCACTATCTGATCTTATTCATGGTCGAACCAAACGACGTTTCTATTTCTAGTGGAGCTAAATAAAATTAAAAAAATGATTCCAGTTTTAGGGGGGGGGGTTATTTAACCCAAGGATATTCCTTTTGCTTCCAATTTGTTCATTTTTGTACAGTTTTTTTTTCCTCTTTTATTCTATCTAGATCTAACTGGAAAGCTTAAACATGCCCGAAGTTCTCCAGAAATTTATTTTCGTTGATGGCGATTTATTTGCGCGTCCAGTTTAGCCACTTATTTTTATGCGATTGAGATATTCCCGTAGAAGAATTACTTTTCAAATATTTCATGCGTAAAGCTAATAGACACATATGACGATGAAGATTCCTAATGCTCTGTATGGACCTGCTGGTATTTTTTTTTTTGCGTTAAAAATGACTTCTTTTACGACATTGGATAATTAGATCACATTAGCGAGCCAATTGTGTAGATATTTCAATAACTTTTCAATTGTTCAGTTCAGTTGGATATTATTTAATGGAATCTAAATGAAACCAAAGATATCCATCTGAGGGCAGGAGATGTCACACTGATCTGACGAGAAAGCTGATCCGAAGTGGCGCCATGTGTCCTCATTCCATACGAGGGATTTCTGCAGGGAATTATCCCAGTTAGTCCATTGTCACTGCTGTGGTTGCTGGACTGTTTATCTGTACCCTTCTGGAATCTTCGTTGAGCATGTATCTCATATCTGTTTAATAGAAATTAATTTCTTAATATTTTCATATAGTGTTATCGCGAAATTTTAGTCTACACACGACTGAACTGAGTTAAATTCACCGCTATGGAGTGAGTCATACAGTCGGAGCCTTGGTAAAAAGTTGGAACCAAACTTTGAGCTTTTGTTTCTGTCTACTCTCTTTGGTGATAAGCAAAAAACGAACATGAAAGGCTGCTACCAATATAGGAATCAAACGACAAAGTCTATTAATCCCAGATTGTGATCACTCGTTACCAGTACACAACTAAGCGAAAGTTCAAACTAAGCCAGAAGCCAAAGTTGATGAGTTTCCGCGGAGTTACACGTATGGCTTGTTTGCCTAAGTATTCAAAAAGTAGGCTATTTTATTCCTGGTCATATAGTGATTTTATTCCTAACGCAAAAATATGCAATGTTTACGTTACGTTCTTAACGCCAGTTTGAAAATATGTCTTTAAAGTTTTTAGTTTAGAGTAGTTTCGCGCGCCGTCACTGTTACGTAGCCAGCTGAGCTGTCATGTCGGTTTATGTTGGCGATTGCTAATAGATATTTTGTTCACGAATTATAAAGAAACTGGCACGTTATTTCTCTTGTGGCGTGTGCAAAAAAAACTTTGAGTTCTTTACATCGCAAGGACGTGTTATTTGGGAAAATATGTAATCTTTCCAGACCACATGTAAGTTTGAGCATACAGTTGATAGTCAAACTACGAAAGGCTAAACAAGTACTCCATAGAATACGATCTTTGCTAGCAGTCAACCCTTCCATACCAGTTACGTTGTCGGTGGGAAGGCTAGCAGATAAGCAGAAAAGAAAAGCGGTTATGATATTTATCACTAGGTAGAAAAGTAAACGTAATTAATATCGGTAGGTAATAAAATTGTGGCGTTCGCGTTTAGCAAATCTCAGTAATTAAGCACATTTTTCAAAACATCTTGACAGAGTCAAAATAGAGCTCTTGATGTGATGCTACCTTAAGACAGTCTTTCACGATGACATAACGTAAAGAGGAAAATTACATTAGAAGTGACACTACTTGCACCATTATGAACAGCCTGTTTGCCACTAGCAATAATACTGAGAGTGTTGTTAATACTGGTTCGCAGCACTGATGATGCAATGCACGATCTTATATGTTCACTCTAAGTTTATCATTATGGCCCACTTTTGGGGAGTACTTTATTAATTGGATTATTTTTATCCATGCACTGATGGCATGTTTCTCTTTCAATATTTTTTTCATGAAATTACAATATACATATTCTAGCTTCAAACTCACAATGCAGTCTTTACCTAATGTATTTAGTTGCTATTTTTTGTTTAAAAAGAAGAAAATGATAATCCAACAGGTCAGACGTGTCAAATTGTGAAAATCATTTAGAAATACATATTTTTTTCAAATTTCCCGAGGAATACTTTCATTTTCATGAAAAAATACTTTCATGTTCATGAAAAAACAAAATGTAAATGAAAAAAAATAATTTAAACAAAGCCTGTTTTCCTTTTTTTAATAAGTATTTAAAAAGGTATTAAAAATGTCCTACGTACTCTAAAATAACATTTTGTTTAGAATTTAAACTCTAAATGTTAAGCACGCTCAGCTTTATGACAGGGCTGTAATGTGTGCAGTGAGAAGAAGCGATACGAAGATAGAGGAAATCGCTTACAGGTGAAATGTCTCATCTGAGTTTGTTGAGACTGTAGCCTGGGGCTAAACCTCTCCCCTGAGGTACCTCTGATAAATAGGGATGTGGAAAGTGTGTTATATTCTTTAGAAAAGATAGTTTCTCCTTTAGTCCAAGAGGTTAAGGAGCTAAGAAAAGTCACAGAAGCTTGAAGTTTCGGTCGATAAGATAACTGTTTGAGTTGGGAGAGTGAAAGGGAAGCCCGACGTCATGCACGTGTAAAAACTGTGGAATGATAAGACAAAAAGCTGGAGGAGGATCATCAACGACCAGTATCTTCACGGGTGAAGAACAAACCAGGGCCCGGCTAATTACAACCAATATGAGGAAGTTGCACTTCAAAAGTTTTGACATGTAGCTTTTATCTAATACCACATGCCACTTGGGTTGAATTACATTTTTTCCAAAATACTATAGCACGTGAGGTATTCAAATCTTTTTAAGTATCCTCAGTGATTAAAGTTAAAGGTGTAATGAGACAGGGCCACAAAAAGTAAACCTAATCAGTGATGTGAAGAAAATAGATCATGTTGTAGATGTAAAACGCAATTATGTTGCATGTTCCAGATACATTGTTTATTCTGATCTAGCTTGTACTTCCATTCTGAGGATCTCATTTTAAAATACGAGTCTTCCGATTGTGGAGTCTAGGTCCATAAAAAATTAGTCAAGTACGTTTGTTAACAGTGACAAATTATATCTGAAAACTAATCTAGATAATTATCAAAATCTTGTAAGATTAAATTATTTTACCTTTTAAGGGTGTACACAGGCCTACATTCCAAAAAAGGAAAACAAAAGATAAAGACGGTCCAAGGTATAAATCTAAGAATACTTCTTTCATAGTTCAAGCCATCGTAAATTTGATACTATTATTTTTTTTCCTTGATCCAGTTTTTAGTATCGATAGTCATCTGGCTTTTTATGCTTTGACTTAATATTTAGAAGATAAAGTATGCTTGGCTATTTCTAACCCAATTCTCCATGAAAAAAAAAGTTATTTAGCATCCGGATTTTATAGTTTCTTTTAGTGCGTTTTAAGCATTCCCGTTCAATAATCATATGAAAAAATATTTTTAAAATATTTGCAGATGCTAAGGACAATAATGGTACATTAAGCCTGTATGGTTGAACCCTTGGAATCTTGTAAAGGATGTCTTATGGATACTGTTTTTTTGTCTCGTGTAGTCGCTGGAAACTTTAGAAAACAGAAAACCATCTTTTAAAAATACTGTTCTTAACCAACAAAAAATGCGATTGGTGTTCGTTCAATTAGTTGAAACGGCGCAACATGGCGGCTCGGAAGTTTCATGATTCATGACCAACCTGCTTTGGTGCTTCCATGCTTGGAAATATATGTGAAATCTGGGTGCTTTTTGCAGGTTTGGTCACAGCCTTGTACCAAGGATCCATCTCTCTCTGAAACCAACAAACTGCGTTTCTGTTTAGCTGATTTCGTAAAGTTGCTTTCTGGGTTGAGTGAAGCTAAACATTCACCTGCTTCAAATGACAACATCTTAGATTCATTAACGGATAATTTGATAATGGGACACGACTTTTTTTCTTGTAGCTTTCCAAGAAATTAACGTTGGAAAAAAAAAGAATTGTGTTTGCCAAAGAGGGTTAGCATTGACTCCATATGTTCTGAGGGTTTTCTAATGCATAAACTACTAAGGTTTTGAAACGGTTTAGGTCCTTCCGTTTGTAAAAGTCCTAAAGCTCAACATAAAGATCATTTATGGGACTCGTATGCATTACTTAGTGGTGTTTTTTTTTGGGAGGATTACTTTTAAAGCTTTACATGCTGTTTATGACTCTAGACCACTTAGATAATGAATTTGGTCTAAACAATTGTAATTGACTTATACTTTTTTTTACCTTAGATTGCAGTTAATTGCAAAATTAAATGTTCAAGCGTCCAATCTCAAGTGGTACGTAAAAGATTATGTAAGGTTTTTTTCTTTTTTTTCCTGTAACGGCTGAACAATTTAGGACGAATGGAATGAAACAAAAAAAGAAAAAAAATATGTTTCGATATACCGCTGTTTTTTGGTTGCAGCAAGAGAAGTACAATTGCACTATACGATTGTCAAAACTCGCATCAATTGCATCAAGAGAAGAAAGTCATACCATATTAGTATATGGATATTATTTCAATTGATTGACTGTGGTGTACAAATTAGAACTAAATATGTCATTGTTGTTTGATTCATTCGGAAGAAAAATTAACAAAGTTAATATAATTTAGAAACAACTTTTTTGACAGAATAGTGTAATTGATATATTTAATAACATTTATAGAATTATTGAAACTGTTAAAGCTAATCAAAATTAGAAATTCATGATAAAACTAACGGGACTGATAAAACTTATGGAACTAATGCAAGTGATTAAAATGATGCTCGGAACAAAATTTTCCTTCCTTTCTTCTCAAACCGATTGCTGTCGCATATGAGCGGGCTATTTTTTTTGCTTTTGAAACAGATAAACACGCAGAGATAAAGAGAGAGAGAGTGAGTGAGAGAGAGAGAAAGAGAGTGACAGACAGACGGACAGACAGACAGAAAGACACACAGACAGACAGAGAGAGAGAGAGAGATGGAACAAAAGAAAAAGAGAAAAAAATACATAAAAATGAGGAAAGAGACAGAGTGACAGAGAGAGAGAGAGAGAGAGAGAGAGAGAGAGAGGTAGAGAAAGAGAAGGAAGGGAGAGACAGAAAAGGAGTGACAGGTACAGATAAAAAAGTCGTTCCAAGAGGAGTTTCAGAAAACTAAAGTTAGGTAGTAGTTAACGTTAATTATTATGAAGGCATGAAGTAAATAAAATGTCATAAATGAAATATATATACATATATACTATTTTACGTCCGACGTTTTTCTCCGTCTGTCACTTGTATTGATTTTTCACAATTATATAATTATAAGTCATCTCGCTTCTAATATAGCGGTAGTTAATCTATTTATGCATCTTGCTTATATATTATTCTAATTTATAGTAGCGGCTCTAACTTTATCAACGCTGAGAAACAAAACACTGGCTTAGATCTTAAACCATAGGAAGAACGTTCAATCCAAAACCAATACCACGATAATAACTGAAAACTCAAGCAGGGAAAAATAAGCATTGGAGGAAAAAGTGCTATCCATATAAATCGGTATAAAATGAGACTCTGACCAACAAATATTTTTTGCGTTTCATTAGGTTAATGGACATCCGTATAGTTCATATGCGATTTATGAACAAATGCTCGAAACCACATATATATCTAGCGTTTCAAAAAAAGAATGTGCTCGTGTGCAGAGGGCAAGAGTAAGTTACCACTGACATTTTACTCATATACAATATCGTACTTTGTAATTTAGTAATTCAATAAATTACATACTAATACCATTGCCAATAGTGAATAGTATTTAAAAGAAATACTCTGTTGGAAATATTATATAAAACTATTATCAACTATTAGACGCTGTTAAACACCAACTGTTGGCAGAACTAAAGACGCAGCGGATTTCGTAATCGGTTATTTCCATTTGAGAGGTGTATTGGAACACCTGGAAATCTGATAGTTCCAAAAAAATGCTCCAGTATCTCCTAATACTTCACTCTGCCAATATTGGCTACTGCCTACAGGATATGTCTCGAAGCCGCTGTCCGTAACGTCTTCACGAAGCTTGATGCCCCTGAATCAGTAAATTAGTTCATCTACGCACACAGTTTGTAAATGACATCATGTTTAAAGAAACAAAATTGATGTTTTTTTCCTATAATTTCCGCCTTATTGGATCATTTACATTGGATTATTAAAGTAAAGCAGTGTTTTCCAGGCTCTGGTTTATCAACTACAGTTAATAACTATGGTTTTTTTTTTGTTCTAAAGACAAGAAAATGAAACATGAAATTCTACATGCACCTAGCTACAACTAATTCGGATATTTAGTTTAACAACCACTAACTAATTGAATACTTTTTAACATCGCGTAGTTGACATATGCATCTCCAAAGATTAAATAAGATTTCATGGCATATTTTCTAAGTAAAAATCTAATAAATTGCTTAATTACTATATAGTCATTTATCGAACTGTTCTTTTTAACTAAAACGGTGTTCAAGAACATTTGAAATTTTAAAAAAATGTAAATTAGTTTTGTAGTTATCTGAGAGAGTTTTCTTTTTAAATGAGGACAAAACATTTCCTTCTTTTTAATAAGGGTGCTTTTATCATAACAGACTCTTTGATGATTAAAAAAGTCAATAACACTTAAACGTTCAATCGCTATACTTACATAATAATGCATGTGGTGAAACCGACAAAAATAACGAACAATCCAGCGATAGCTACATAAAAGTCGTTAATAGTAGTTAATTTCTCAGTTTGTTCTTCTCTTTCATTATGAACAGCTGGATTTGATTATGAAAAAAGATGAAACTTTAATGAATCAATAAGTTAAAGTTTGATTACCTTTAACATCTGTTCTAAATTATAAGCAGTTTTATAAAAATAGTAACAAAACAAAGCTACGGAACTTTAGAGTGATGTAAACTAAACACTTTCTTGTATTTGGTATGTTACCAACAATATTAAAGCGCCTCGTTTTCAATAATGCGAACACAAAATATGGATGCTGAATTCAATGTATTTTTAAGGAATGCTACTAAGCCAATGGAAATCGTGATGATTTTTAATCTCAAGCTCAGTGTTAAGTGCGTTGCTTCACCTTATGCTTTACTTTAATCGAAAAAAAAATTGATTAAAATGTTTCATGAATTGCGCGATAATTAATGGAAGTTATATTCAGGAATATGTAATCTTACGTTGATCAATCTTTAAATAAGGTATGTGTGAATTTTAGACCTTAAGAACTAAATTAAATTGAGTATATAATATGTGCATTTGTCTTTTATACCCTTTGAAGTGTAATGTAAAAAACAAAATTGCATTGTGCACTTTCTATCGCTTTTCTTCTAAATTTATATTTTTATTTATATTTTCGGATAATATACAAGACAATTAAGTACGGGTTACCAATTTTAATTTTTATATCAGTATATTTGACTTTTATACCTTTTGAAGTAATATAATAACAATAACTACTACCAACTTTATAATCCTTTTGTTTGAAATTTTATATTTGTTTTCATATTTTTCGATCCTACAAAAAAAATTAAATGTGGATTACCAAATTCACATCTATCTCTTTGGTACCCACCAACACATCCAGAAATGCACGATTTATTTAGAATACCGCAAACATTTTGTGGTCACCGCAGGTGGGGGTCACACCTCTCTGAGCTGTTCACAGTATGAGTAGTAGCAATGCACACTGTTGAAACGAAAGAGAGATTTAGATACGACATACATTGCTTTACTTTATCAAAAAAAGAATCAAACAAATACAACGATTAAAAGGTCAGAATTTATCAAAGAGAACCGCAGACATAGCTTTGAAATATAAAATGGTATGTCTGCGACATATGATAAAACAAATCTACCACCTGAAACTGAAAGTGTAAAGTTTTCATTTTAACATCATCAGAATAAAGTGAAAAAAGGGTTCTGAAGAATGCTTTCTCAACGTGAGAAATCAATTGAGCCTAAGAAGTCTTTGATAATTGTCGCGGTGTACGTTAAAGGTGCTATCTGCTTGGTTTAGTGTACTTTCTCGTTAAACACGCTCTTGGGTCTGAGTTGTGATTTGGATCACATGACCTTCTCACTCGGCATGAGTGAGTAGCTGATCTAGTCGCTCTATCTTTTCTGCTACAGCCCTCGTAGCGTCAAGACATAGAGAGCCAGCTCTGTCAAATAATAACTTGACGCAATGATGAGATTAGATTGTCTTGACAGATACTTAATAATTGAATTGAAAGCTATTGAGTCTGCTAGACGTTATTTTACTTGTCTACACGACGAGATTTAGATGATCTTCAATAATATGCGGAATTGAGAATTCGCTTATTCAGAGGAGGTGATATATTATCTATCTTTAATTAGTTGGTTTAAATTCTGGTATTTTGTGATCTAGACTCAGTTCTTCCTGGGGTATGACTTTAATAGAGAATTGCTTTATTTAGAACAGTCTGTGCTAGTGGTGAGGTTTGATTTGACTGATCTAGATTCTGTTTGAGACACCTATAGTGTAGTGTCGCATTCTTGTATTGCTTCCTTTTATGCTCAAGTTTTAAATGCTTTAGAATAATTGTGGTAGTTCATTAAGGGCGCGTATGATTTCTTTTATAGGACTGTCTATACTACTGATGATGATTTGAATTCTGAGATGTATTTGAGGCCTTATACAATAACGAGTCGACCTTAGATCGGACTTGATGGTGTATGTGTGGGCGTGAACAGTGCAGGATGAGGGCTACTTAACGCGCTTAAGAATTGGAGTGCAACGCGGCAATATAATCAGCGACACGAACGTATTAAATTAATTTGTGTCATTCCTATTATATCAAACCTTGTATAAAAGAATTACAGCATTAAAAAATATTGTTAATTTATGGACTTAATTTGTTAAGAGAAAAACCTTGTTTGAGAGCTTGTGTAAACTACCCAGATCAACATTTAAGTCCAAGAGACTAAAAAAAAAATAAATAAATAAAACCTGACATTATAAAGTAACTATTTCAGTTGAGTGCATATTATCAGTCGCTTTAAAGCGAAATTTCCTCTCGATCACTTTGTTAGATTTTATTAGTCATATGTATTTGTTTTATTAAAATATTTATATTTGCATTTGTATTAAAAAGACACTGAAATTTTATTTACAATTCTTCTGACCTTTTTATTTAGTCGTTTGTTTTAAATATTTTTGTTTGTTATATTCCTTTGATTTAGTTGTATGAACTGTGCGCTATGTGGAGGACCTTCCACAGCGTCAATAATAATAATAAAATAAAGATAAAAGAGGGCTCGAAAGATTACTCTGGTCCTTGCACTTCTCAGCGCACCGTACTGTAGAATACATTCCTCAAATCCGAAATCTACGCGACCAGATGTTGCATGAAACTAAACGGGAAGGGAGAGGCATGGAGATAACTTTTTTTTATTTTTTATTCCGAGACCCACCTGATCTTAGCCTACCGTCACCTCCGTCACCTCCCGTAACCACCCCTCACTTCACCGGAAATGGTTATTATTTGGATTACCGGGACCCGACTGATCTTAGCCTACCGTCAGCCCCGTCACCTCTCTTCACTTCACGGGATATGATTACTATTTTGATTACCGGGACCCACCTGATCTTAGCCTACCGTCAGCCCCGTCACCTCCCGTAACCACCCCTCACTTCACCGGAAATGGTTATTATTTGGATTACCGGGACCCGACTGATCTTAGCCTACCGTCAGCCCCGTCACCTCTCTTCACTTCACGGGATATGATTACTATTTTGATTACCGGGACCCGACTGATCTTAGCCTACCGTCAGCCCCGTCACCTCCCGTAACCACCCCTCACTTCACCGGAAATGGTTATTATTTGGATTACCGGGACCCGACTGATCTTAGCCTACCGTCAGCCCCGTCACCTCTCTTCACTTCACGGGATATGATTACTATTTTGATTACCGGGACCCGACTGATCTTAGCCTACCGTCAGCCCCGTCACCACCGCTCACTTCACCGGAAATGATTACTATTTTGATTACCGGGACCCCGCGGATCTTCTGCGACGGGACTCCCGTAATCGTGATTACTTAAAAATTGGGATCCGTCACAGCCTTAGTAGACGTAGAATTAGGAAATGCGTTTAGACGTTGACAGCCATTCTATATAACATGATACGATATTTCAAATAAGAAGATACAAAAAGAAAAAAAGAACATCTATCGAAACAGAGAGAGAAAGAACAATAGAGGGAGAAAGAAAGATTGAGAGTGCATGAAAGGGAAATAACGCGAAAAAAAAAAAAGAAAGACAGAAGGACAAACAAATATAGAGGTAGAAAGAGAGCTAAAAGCAGACAGACAGAAAAAGACAGAGAGAGAGAGAGAGAGAGAGAGAGAGAGAGGGAGAGAGAGGGAGAGACAGACAGACAGACAGACAGATTGAGACGTTTTGGCGTGATTTAGAAAGAAAAATTCTTCAGAAACTTTTAAAACTAGGAATGAACGGTTTATATACAGCAATATCATGAAAATTGAAATTTTATTAAATAATAACAACAGAAAAAGTACAAAAAAGAACATTTTAAGGAGCAAATTTATCACCTACTTTTTTAAAATGTAACATAAAGAATGAATGCAAATGGCTTTGTATCCCTTACCCCCTTACTTGCTAAACCGAGGTGAGGATTTCCTTGTGATTTTGTGTCTGTTCCGTGTAAAATTTAAAAAAATTAACTATCTCATGATCTCGTTCCACGAGTCCAGAAGAGGCATCTAATCCAGTAAAGGCTAGATAGGTAAAATCTAGATATTTATATCTGCAGTCATAAAACTGCGTTAGCACTGGATCTAGAATATCATTTTTTAAAAACAAAAAGTCGGATCGTTTCACGACTATAATTTAGCTCTATCTGTCTGCTTGCTTCTATCTCTCTCTCTCTCTCTCTCTCTCTCTCTCTCTCTCTCTCTCTCTCTCTCTCTCTCTCTCTCTCTCTCTCTCTCTCTTTCTCTCTCTCTCCCTCTCTTTGTCTCTCTCTCCGTCTCTTTCCTCTTTCTCCCTCTGTCCCTCTTGTATCCTTTCTCTTACTCTCTCTCTCTCGCTGTCTCTCTTCCTCTTTCTGTCTCTCTTTTATCCTCTCTCTTTCTCCCTCTCTATTCCTCTCTCTCCCTGTCTCTTTTTATCCGTCTCTCTTCCTCTCTCTTCCTCTCTTTCTCTCTGAGTCTGTTTTCTCCTCTCTTTCTGTCTGTCTGTCTGTCTGTGTCTCATCTATCTTCTCTCTCTTATTCTCTCTCTCTTGCTCTCTCTCTAAAATTTTTTTTAATATATATGTATAAATAGAGAGAGAGACACCCATCTGGATCAACCGATTTTTCCCTGTTAAATTCTCTCTCTCTCTCTCTCTCTCTCTCTCTCTCTCTCTCTCTCTCTCTCTCTCTCTCTCTCTCTCTCTCTCTCTCTCTCTCTCTCTCTCTCTCTCTCTCTCTCTCTCTCTTCTCTTCTCTTCTCTTTCTCTTTCTCTGTCTCTCTTTTATTCTCTATCTTTATCTATCTGGTTTAGCACTTTATTTAGGCCTATTGTACTGATATGCGTAAAATAAATATTATTTTGTATATCTTTCTATCTGTCTGTTTGTTTATCGTTTTATTAATTGTTTTTGTCTATCAATTGATATAATAGATTTATACTTATAAACCTATCTCTCCACCTACCTATTTGCCTAGCAAACTACATGTAGTTTAGATTCTGAATCTCTTTTTTCATACCTTTGATTAATATTAGACCTACGTCAGGAAAGCGATCGGGTATTAACGCCCGGACTTTCCAAATCTATTTTTAGGTTTGACTTTGGTTCCTTAATGCTAAATCACTTTTACTAGCAGACGTTAGTTTTTGTTTACCGAGATCAACATTAATGCGGCTGGTCTTAAATTAGTGCAGTAAAAGAAAGTGAGTATATAAAATAACAATTGAAATGTCTCTCTTATAGTCTTAAACTTTTTTAAATTCTTTATTCAACTGAAGGCATCTACTGCAGGTAAGCAGAAACGAATCCTATCTGGCTCAAGAGATAATATAGATCTAGAAGTTCCTTAAGATTTAGATCTAGCTCCAGGCAAAGCAACATACTAGATTTTTTGACTCCCAAAATCAGCATCTACTGCAGGTAAGCAGAAACGAATCCTATCTGGCTCAAGAGATAATAGAGATCTAGAAGTTCCTTAAGATTTAGATCTAGCTTCTGGCAAAGCAACATACTAGATTATTTGACACCCAAAATCAGCATCTACTGCAGGTAAGCAGAAACGAATCCTATCTGGCTCAAGAGATAATAGAGATCTAGAAGTTCCTTAAGTTTTAGATCTAGCTCCTAGCAAAGCAACATACTAGATTATTTGACACCCAAAATCAGCATCTACTGCAGGTAAGCAGAAACGAATCCTATCTGGCTCAAGAGATGATATAGATCTAGAAGTTCCTTAAGATTTAGATCTAGCTCCAGGCAAAGCAACATACTAGATTATTTGACACCCAAAATCAGCATCTATTAAATTGTACAGGTCTTAAGCGTTTGTGAATTTAACAAGCAAAATGTACAGGAGTTGATTCTGGTCTACCCAATTAGAGTGAATGTGTTCCCAAATATTATTATAGACTCTAGCCGGGTTCTAGTCTAATCTTTGTGGTGGTCTCTGTAATGTTGGGTGTTTAAGCATTGCTTGTAAATTAGATTAAATAACGGGTATAGATCAACGGCTTGATATTCTTTCTTTGTTATCACAGTAAGTGACTCAGCTCCATATCCGCATTTTGTTTACAAATCTTGGTTTTGGAGAAGAATTAAAAAAAAAAAAACAACATTCACCACGCCTCTCTCTCCCTCTCCCTCTCCCTCTCTCTCTCTCTCTCTCTCTCTCTCTCTCTCTCTCTCTCTCTCTCTCTCTCTCTCTCTCTCTCTCTCTCTCTCTCTCTCTCTCTCTCTCCTTTTTTTCACAGCGGACCCTTTTTTCCCCTTATTATAATCTCTAGCCTGGTTGTGGTCTAAACTTTGTGGTGGTCTCTGTAATGCTGAATGTTTAAGGATTAACATCAAAGGCCTTCAGAGGGGTTTCAGACAGCAGCATTTCATTGAGCATCAAAACAAACTACTAAAAAAAAATGTTTTCTCTGAAGAGCTCTATTAAAACTAAGATACACTCAAGAAAAACAAAGAGGTGGGAAGTATGGCACAGCTGTTATTACATTGTTATCTCCCCTGTGATCAAAAGTCCTATTGAGAAATTACAGACTCGTTCTCAGATAGTTACTGAAGAAAATCCAATAACAGCCCAGTACTATCACCAAGACAAAAAAAAAATTGAAAAAGGATATTAGTAGTATACAGAATGGGGATTCTGGCGCAGTTTTTACAAAAAGCTTGCACACGAAACACGCCCGGCCTACATACACAATTGCCTCGATTGCCCATGTACGTAAAACGCGCCCGGCCTACATGCACAATTGCCCCAATTATGTATGTACGTGAAACACGCCCGGCCTACACGCACAATTGCCTCGATTGTCCATGTACGCGCCCCACCCCCCTGGCGGGCCCCCAAACTCTCCTCTTCCCCTCTTTCACTGGCCCTTCCTCTCGCGCAGCCTGCTCGCGAGCCTGATCGCGAGCCGCTCGCGCAGCCACCCCCCACAGCCACTTGCTCTCAGATCCTGGGCCAGTGAGGATCGGGGGGTCTGCCAGGGGGGTGAATCAGGCACTAAGTGGGGTTACTAAACCACCAACTTCCGTCAACTTGTTTATCTCTTGACAACTCGCCCTAGTTTTGACAGTGTGGCCTAGTTTGGACAGTGCGACCTAGCTTTGACAGTGTGGCCCACATTTCTGACAACCGGCTAAGTTTTTATCTGCGTGCCAGGATTGTTGTAACGCGACCTGTCCTCTCGGGGCTGCGCTATGCCCTGCATTGGTTGAATGTAAGAGCCGCAGGCTTATCAGCGGTATGACGGCAAATTAAGTGGTATGACCCCGCTTGAACCAAACTGCAGTTTGGTTCAAGGGACATAAATAAGAAAAATGTGGATGAAAGTTAGTCTTACAGAGTTACGGAGTATGGAGGCGGGCTGTATGGCGTATGTTGTCGCCGCTTAAAGAAGACTAAGGTACACCCAACTTCTTTAAGAAGCTGGCCCTGGCCTCGTCCCGACCTTTCTGAATAAGCGAGTTTTTTAACTCCTCGTCCAGAGTTATTGTAGCATGCGCTTTTCGGGCTCCAGCCGGATCTCTGCCTTAATTTGGCTGTACTTGCTGACCTCGTCGACAATCAAGCGAAACTCTTCATCAGAGATTATGCCATCCATAAGTGCGCGCGAGACGTGGTCCGTGATCGTATTCAATTTGCTCTCTGCGAGAACTCTAATCTCGTCGTGTTTTTTTGCTTTGACTGCTAGGCGGCGACCAACGAATTTTCCTGTCACACCAAGAACCCCACATGACAGGGCCGCGATTTCGAGGCCCAAGACAACGGGAGCCGCAATTACTGTGGATAAGAGGCCCACACCACTGATGCCTGTTCCTATGCAGGCTGTGAGCAGTGCGGTGTCAAAGCCATCCAGGATATTGATCCCGCGGCGATATTTCTTGTGCAGTTGCGACCGTTTGTCCCGTTCGTCTTCGAGGTGTTTTCTCAGTCGCGAGATCTCCTGCAGCCTGTAGGACTGATCCGGAGGAGCGCCTCGGTCTGGCAGCTCTGGATATAGAGTGCCTGCTGTTGGTGACATTTCCACAGCGCAAGGGGCTGACGGAGACGTGTCTTGTTGTTTCATTTTACCTATCACACAATGATAGATTACAAGTCAAGTTCAATTAGGAGGGAGACCACTGCGCCCGCGATTTCAGGGTTAGACGAGGCTGATCTAAAATTTATTATGTCTCCTCGGGCCAGCCCTAGAGGGGTTCTAAATGTAGAAGTACTAGAGTATTGGCCTGAGGGCTTGATCACACCATATGACATGTTTGCCACCCCGCCGACCACGATATTGAAACTGGCGGCTGCGGGTGCGCTGCCACTTGTTGTTGTAGACAGACCCATACGAAGGACCTTACCTGCGGCCATCATGGGGTAGCCCCCAAGTGCAAAGCCCCTAGTTGCATCGCTGCCAAACGACCACTCATATCGGTTATTCACCATTGATCTCTTGTTTTCGGCCCACACAGTTATCAAAGGCCTACGAATCGCCCGAAAGTGCCGCAACGCTTTGGAGATGATTTCCACGACCTGGTACTGCGAGACCGCCTCGTCGCCTTTTACTCTCGTATTTATGTTCATGGGCAGCCCGCGCACCGCTCCCCTCTCCATGTTTAAGTCACCACTCATGGTGTCGCCGGTCTTTAGGACACGAAGGCCGTCCTGCGCATCGACGTAGTCTTTTTTGGCATAGTCTGATAGGACTTCGTCAATGTTAGGCCTGCGGCAGACCCCCTCGCCGAAGATACTCATTTTTTTATCACTGCGAGCGTAACGTGTATCGGGAGGTCTTGGTTGGAAAGGCACTTCCCTGATCCATCCCTAATAGAGACCTTTAACTCGCCGACCGTGCCATCTCGAAGGCGCTTATATTCTGGGCACTCCATGCGGACCGTGTTAATGTCGCCGAAGGCGTGGCGCCCCAGCCCGATGCCGGCCAGGAGTGTTGAGGGAGCCCCATTGACGATATTTTCAGCCGCGTTTATTTCTTCGAGATGGACCCACAACATTTGCCTCGTCGCAAAATTTACGGTGCGATCGCCCGTATACACACCGGCGTCGAGCCAGACTCCGCCCAAGCCGTCGTCCAGGCCGAGAAGCGTCAGCAAGCCGTCGGATAGAAGAACTCCCCGCCCGGAGGCAACTGTTAGGGTGATCATCCCATTCTCTCTACTCACCTCTAGCGTGTGCGTGGGGATGGTCCCCCTGAGAACCTCCTTTAGTCGGTCGAACCCATACAGGCCGGGCGGGATGTTGATGGTTTTTTTCTGCCCCCCCCCCCCCCCAGTGCTTCTCCAAGAAAACGTTTCCCCTTTTCAACATTGTACCACCCCGCGGCGAAGGTGATTGTTTTGAGGCCGATGTAGAGGCGCCCATCGCGGTTGTCGATGCACCGCTGGAGGGGGACCGCCTCCCCTCTTTGAACGTTCGAAAGCGTGTGGAACATACCGTCTCAATATGAGTTCGAAAGCTTTCAAGTTTAATAGTGGAGCCAAGTACCGACCGGGCCTCCAAAAAGCCGCGGCCCGCGATGTGGGTGATCTTAGAAAAGGTCGGGTTCGGGTCCAGTCCGACGACCCGCAGAAATGGTTCGAGGCTAAGTACCCCGATGTCTTCGAACACTATATTCTGCCTATGAGCTATTCAGACAAATCGCTCCAGGTTTGGCGTACAACCCCTATGCAGTTTTGGCAGAACCAGTTAAACTTCGCCGTTTGGTGCGCCACCACAGGTTGTGGAGTTTCAGTGGAGGACCATTTGACTCCCGATGATGGTTTTCTGCAGTCTGTCTACCGCTTCCATGTGTACTACCAAATACGCCGTATACTAGCAGAGATACAGGCCCCACAACCCTATGATCAGGCGTGGAATGCGGTAAACAACCCTTACGACCGCGGGGGGTACGAGAAAATCTGCGACGAATTCGGCGTCTCCCCGCACGCTGATTGGAGGGTCAGTGGCCCCAACCAGGGGTTCGGCCCAGTCTACTACTATTGGACCCGCTTAGGATATATCAAAGTCGGTGACGGGGAGTATGACCCAAAAGAAATGTCGTTTACACACCCGGCAGAGGGCCTCATTACCCACGTGGACTACATTAAGCAGGAGACCGCCTCAGTATCCAGGTTTTGGAGATTGTTCATACTCAACAAGTCCGATGGCTTCACCCACCCCGGGATCAAGAGGTTGAATGATAGTATTCGGACTTAGGTGTGGGCCATCCTCAGCGCCCAGTCCCAGACCCGCGCAGGCATTCTAGGCGTCGGGACGGCCTACGATGCGCAAGCGAAGTTTCTGGCGAACGTCGGAGATACCATCTCTTCTCCTGTGGACATCTCCTCAGCAATAATCTGTTATCAGAAATTCGTGCAATGCGCCCGCTCTGAGGTCAACTTCTCCTGTGGGGAGGGTCTTTACATGGCCCCAGGCGACATGCTCCTCCGTATTGGTAAGATAGCGGGCTACAACAACAATATCATAATCGCCACCAGTGCCCAGCACCTGGGTCTGAATATCGGCCTGAATAAGGATGTCACTCCACCAGACGCCGCAAACGACACCAGCGAAAAGGGGCTCGTTAAACCAATGAGCGCCGCACGACCGTCAGAGGCGACTACCAGTCAGCCTGGTGCGGCACCGGCACAGCCAGACCCTGCAACAACGGCGGCAGCCAAAGCAGACCATGAGGACCACGAGGACGAAAAAACAGCCCTCGTCGTAGGCGGTATTGCCATCGGCCTAGGCCTGCTTTGGTTTCTTAGGTAGCAGCCACTCGCGGGCCGCCACAAGCAGTAAGCCCCCGACAGCCAGAAGAACGGCCCACAAATTTCCGGCCATCCAGACTGCAGTTTTCCCGAGGAGGGACAAGAGCCAGGAGACGATCGATCCGATAATTCCCGGCAAAGCGGCGGCCGCTTTACCAGCCAGTTTAGCCAGGACCCTTCCGAGGCTCTGGAGATGCTTTTTAATCCACTCCCTGGCCCCGCCCTTGCCGGGAGGCTGCGGCGCCGCCCCCAGAACCGCCCGTGAGAGCGAGGACTAGTGTGGATATAGTCATGGAGATCGCGGTGAGAATCGAGGCGATCGTTATGCCCTGTTCCCAGAAGAGGGTGCGTATGCGCTCGCCAAGGGTCGTGTCCTCGTACAGGATCCGGTAAATGGTCTCACGTATACGGTTTATCTGCGACCGGAGAGCCTCCCTAGTGGACGAAGCGGCGTCGAGGCGGGCGGCCCTTTCATCCTCCAGGGCTCTTATGCGTTCGGCGATGCGGTTTCTAGTAGCTTCGTCCGGGGCCTCGTCGAACTTGCGTCTCTCCAAGGCAAGGTGCTCTTCCACTTCCGAGAGCTTGGCAACGTTATTTGTGTGTTCCCCCCGGATCGTTTCCAGGGCCCGGCAGACGCCCAGAAATTCGCGTTGGGTGATTGGGAGGACGCCGGGCTGTTCTGGCACAGTGAAGATCGTTCCCGCGGTCTGAACAGCGGCCTCGGCCTTTATAATGGCCTGCCCAAGATCTTGAAGCTCGACTGTGTCCACGGACTCAGACACCTCGCCCAATTCCTGGTCGGCTCTGTTGAGGTCTGCAACCGCCTGGCGAGAGAGGCCGGTGCTCTCGTAGACGCCCAACGCCTTAGTCACATCTACACCATACCTTTTGAGAGTCGAGGGTTTGAGGAACTCCCCAGGCCTGTTCTTGTTGGTTAGGAGGAGCCACTTGCGCCCCCAACGTAGCCAAAGCTCTCCCTTGGTTGAGGATACGAACTCTAGGTTTTGCTGTACTTCCCCCCTCTCTATCCCCCACCTGTCCAGGAGAGCCTGCGTCTGGTTCCCATCAGCTAGTTCTTCTTGAGAGATGCCTGATGGGACGCTACTGTCAGCCCATGAGGGCGTTTCATTTGGGACCTCCCATGTTTCGTCGCCGGCAGGGGTAGTTTCGTCGTCAACATCGTCGGCAACATCGTCGGCAACATCGTCTACATAATCATCCTCAAACATGGGGTTCTCGAATTCCATGGCACGAGACATGGTGTCCTTGTATTGAAGATCGGGTGCCCAAGTTTTATACCACCATGGCTTCAAGTGCGTTCGGCAATAAACTCAATCCTTACCGCCGCCAACGGGACCCCCTCGGGCAGAGTGTGGTTGTGACAAACAACCCCTCGACGATCGACCAAAATCAACAGCTGCTCGTTCGGTTTCCGAATTTGGGGCCGAATGACGTCATAGTCCCCGGAACCGCGCGGCTGGCCTTCACAATCTCGCTGTCGTCGACCGACGTCAACAGAACCGAGTCTTCATCCCCCTCGATTTCGAGCTGCTCGAGTCTCACATGCCTTTCCATCAGGCGGCGCTCGGAGATCGGCTGGAGTACGAGCTCACATTCAACGACTACGCGCGGACTATACTGGCCACTGGCGATGCTGCTGCTAGCTACACGGTCGAAAACATCTCTCTAGAGTTCGATCAGGTTACCAACGTGGAGCTCGCTCGGCTTATCCGTGGCCAGTACGCCAGTCGCTTGGCGATCCTCTACGAGCGTATCCTACTGGGCCGCCTCGCACCGCGCGCCCGTAGATCCGCCGCCAAAGAAGCCGCCCCCAGTCTTGTCTCCTGCGCGGCCTGCTCAACAATTGAAGGTTACACATTCGATTGCACATAACCCCCATTATATGGAGTAACATCATGTCTGCTGATGGAAAAATACTCGTCAACGGCATACCATGCCCCCGTTGTTGGCGGGCTGGCAATAGGATATGCAAAACTCGGCCAGATGGTCTTCAAGGGCCCGCTGCAAAGACTCGACCTGGCGCCACGCGACGCCGGGATGCTGTTCGTGGATGTTGCGTTCGCTATGGCGACTAAGGACATGCTAGTTAAACAAGGGCTCATCCCACCCCAGATATAATTAAGTAATGGCCTCTGTTGCGTTGCTTGTGGGGGGCGCCCTCTTAAACGCTCTCGCCTTCTCGGGGAGCAACTCCCTGTTCTCGAAGCTCGGCCATTCTGGCGGCAGCTCTGGTACAGCCGAAGCTCGGCCATTCTGGCGGCAGCTCTGGTACAGCCGAAGCTCGGCCATTCTGGCGGCAGCTCTGGTACAGCCGAAGCTCGGCCATTCTGGCGGCAGCTCTGGTACAGCCGAAGCTCGGCCATTCTGGCGGCAGCTCTGGTACAGCCGAAGCTCGGCCATTCTGGCGGCAGCTCTGGTACAGCCGAAGCTCGGCCATTCTGGCGGCAGCTCTGGTACAGCCGAAGCTCGGCCATTCTGGCGGCAGCTCTGGTACAGCCGAAGCTCGGCCATTCTGGCGGCAGCTCTGGTACAGCCGAAGCTCGGCCATTCTGGCGGCAGCTCTGGTACAGCCGAAGCTCGGCCATTCTGGCGGCAGCTCTGGTACAGCCGAAGCTCGGCCATTCTGGCGGCAGCTCTGGTACAGCCGAAGCTCGGCCATTCTGGCGGCAGCTCTGGTACAGCCGAAGAACGGAAAAGACACGACCTGGCCGTCGAGCAGCTTCAAGCTTTCCAGGCTGCCTGATCTCGGCGGCGGATTGAACGGCTGGACTGGTTCAACGAAGAGCTCCGTCGCCAACACCACGCGGCCCAAACCTTCCCCGACGCCGAAGAAGCAATGCGCGAGTATCATCGCGTCACCGGAAAAACCCTCGACCCGCTAGGCCCCAGGCCCCAGCTTTCAGACTTCTATACACCGAGCAACGCCCAAAAAGACCGCGAGATCGCCTTCGTCGTCCTGGGGATGGCCGTAACCGGCCTTGTGGCTTACAAGATCGCTCGCTAAGAGACGAGTGGCGCCCCCGCCGCATTTTTTCCGGCCTTAATACGCGGCGATGGGTCTCCCTGAAGAGCTCTACTTTCCAATTCTTTCGGTGAGGCACTGCGCTCGCCGCCACAAAATTCCCGGTTTCCGCGCAGTAATCGATATCGCGCAGACCTCGCTCGAGCTTTGGCGGTCGGATGAGCGAGCGGCAATACGTTTCGCCGCAAAAATTTTTACTGGCCCGACGAACGTCCTAGAAACAACTGGGCAGCTGCCCGAGCCCGTGGCATCGGCGTGTTTGAGCTTGGTTGGGCTTCTGGAATACATGGCAAGTCATGTCAAACAGTAAGCTGTCAAACATTTACTACAGCCCCAGGGGCTACTGGAAGGGACTCACAGCCGTCAAGAAGCTGGCGTCTGCAGCCAAAGTTCCTGAAGATGTGACTAAGGAGTGGCTGAAGAAACAAGCCATCTGGCAGATCTACCTGCCTGCTCCACGGCACATACCGAGACCTAAGTTTGATGTCAGGGCGCCAATTGAGGTCCATCAAGCTGACCTGCTCTTTCTCCCCCACGATCGCGTGGGGCGGAAGACGTATAAGTATGCTCTCACGGTCGTCGATGTCGCCAGCCGCTACAAGGAAGCTGAGCCTCTTACAAGCAAGACCACAGAAGAGGTCGCCGATGCCCTGCCTCGCATCTACAAACGGGGGCCTCTGAAGTGGCCCAAGCTTCTCCAGGTTGACCCGGACGCGAATTTATGGGGGCAGTTAGCCAACTCCTTGCTAAGCACAGTGTCGAGGTCAGGCGCGGCCGGGTCGATGTCCACCGGGACCAAGGAATTGTAGAACGCTTCAACCGCACCTTGGCTGAGAGGCTCTTCGGCCACCAGTACGCCCAGGAGATGCGGGTCCCAGCGGATCAGAGGTCCACAGAGTGGGTGAAGCGGCTGCCTGCAGTCGTCTCTGCTCTGAATGGAGAGGCCACCCGGCTGACCCGTAAGCGTCCTTCTGAGGCCATTAGCGGAGGGCCCTCTTCTACGGTTCCCGGCCGCCCTGTCGGCCTCCGGGAGCAAAAGCTCCCTTCGGGGGCCGGCGTCCGGTATCTGTACCAGCCCGGCGAGCTCGAGGGTAGGCGGCGCCGCGCCACTGACACTGTGTGGTCCCGCCAGGTGTACCGGCTCGGACGCTCAGTGACCAAGCCTGGCGAGCCTGTGCTTTATTATCTTGACTCCACGAGTGATGGCCCTCCTCGGGGGTTTGTCCGTGAGGAGCTTCTGGTTGTGCCCCCTGACACTCAACTGCCTCCTGATGGTGTTCTCAACCGTTAAGCAGTTCGTCAATGTAGGCGTCCATTTCATATGGCGAAGCCATGCCTGCTGGTAGGGCATCCCTGTGCCCGTAGGCCAGCGTGTCCACCCCGTTTTCTGCGATCCACCGCTTGGAGTCGAAGGGGGATAGCGATACCTTATTCAGGCGCTGCCCGTAAATATGGTGGCGCTCTGATCGCAGGACATCCATGCCGTGACGGAAGGTCTTCTTCTCAATGAGAGCCCCCCTATACTGCTCATGACTAATGTGCTTCTCTACAACGTACCTTTTCACGCTCTTGGCTTTCTTGATGTCGTTTTCCCCATTAGCCTCAAGGATGCTGTACATCTTGGGACGCAGCCCGACATACTCAGCAATGGGGCGCCCGGCACACTCGTCCGTCATTTTCCCGAGCACCTTCTTGTTTGCAACGCTGTGCAGAGGATGCTCGCGTGGGTAGTCAGACGTGTCATAGAGCTCGGCGCGCTTTGCCATATCCCGATAGACGTCCTCACTCTCGATCTCGAGGAGGAGGCTGTCGGTGTCGGTGTAGAGGAGCTGGCACCGGTCTCCGTACTGGCCCTTCATCTGCCCGTAGTAGAAGTCGTACATGAGGGTCTTCGAGAGGTCGAGAATGCTCATGCCTACAAAGACAGGGCGATTGAGGACCAGACGACTCTTGTGGACCTGAACGGCGGCGAGGTCGTCGCCGAAGATGTTTGCTCTGACGAAAGACGGGCTGGCGATGAGACGGCGCAGCTTGTCTTCCTCGTGTGAGCGCACCAGCTTCACATTCACTCGTCTGCGGAGGTTCTCCATCGTTTTTCCGAACACAGAATTGTTCATCAGCTTGTAGAGGTCCTTCTCGAAGGCGCTGGTGGCCTGCTTTCGCAGCTCGGTGTTCATCCTGATGTAGGGCTCCATCCAGGGGCTCTGCTCAAAGCGCAGAGCGCGATGTACCTTTTTCAGCTTCATCCCGAGTAGAGCTGGAGGTTGTGGTAGTGGAGCACGTAGTGGTTCTTGTCGCGGAGGTTGGGGACCAGCTTTTCGACCTCGGCGGGCGCCACCCCTGCGCCCAGAAGGCCATGCTGATACTCCGACATCCACTCTTTTTGAACAACCATGCGCTCTGGAGCGAGCGGGTAGGCGTTGTGCTCATCGTGAAGCTCCTGGGGGTACCCCAGGTCCACCTCGAGGATATAGCCCTCGGTCCGTCGGCCGGTTGGTCTTTTATTGTACCAGCCAGCCCATCACAGTCTTCTACCCACCGAAAGCCACCGGTTGGAAGGGGCTGGCTCATGGCCCACCCGTACAGGTTATTCGCGTCGAGGTAAAGGATGTGGCTGTTGGGCTTCTCCGGTCGTAGCCCTCTACTGCGGGGTTGTTCGCCCTGGCGTGGCGCTTAGACACCATCGAGATGCCTCCTCGCATCCCCTTCTCGATGAAGAGGTGCTGGTCATAGTCTGTGAGCAGCTCCAGCTCTACTCCAGTCTTCTTGAGGAGGGCATCCCAAGATAGGCCGGGACTGGTGTAGTAGTGCGCCGGGTCCAGCCCGTATTGTTTCTGGGAGGTCTTCCGAAAGTTCTCAAAGACATCAGCAAGGAGCAGGACATCAGTCCGGCAGTAGAGGTCGGCGTAGTTGCCCAGGGTTTGACATCCGAAGGTTTTCCAGACCCTCTTGGCATTCTCGTAGTCGTCATCACTGATATCCTCATCCGAGAGCTTGGAGTAGAAGGCCTCCTTCGGTGGAAGCTTGGTCTCCTCGAAACGCCCCGAGGAGTCCATGAACTCATAGGGATAGACGCCCTTTCGCATGAGCAGCGTGCGCTTTTGGTGGCCGATTCCCTTGCACTCCAGCCGATGATCTTCCAGCAGGTCTTTCCTGGAATAGCCATGGAGACAGCGCTCGCAGAAGTGTTTGCGCTCCCGATGCTTGCTCTGGTCATAGAGGAGGCGGCTGAGGTCCTTGATCCAGGTGTAGTGGAACTTGCCCGCTTTCTCAAACAACAGCAGATTGATCCTGGCCTCCTCTTCTGGCTGCTTGCTTAGGTGGTGTACGATAACCCCCTTGTCCCAACCGAATACGTTGATGGTGAGGTTGTTCTGGCGCTCCACCTTGCCGATCTGAGAGATGGGTGTGGGGGCATCGATGTCGGTGAAGTCTAGGCCATCTGCAGTTGGGTATTTGGCGGGTCTCTGCGGGTCTTTTGCAACTTGAAACAGGGCAGACCTAAGGGCCCATCGCAGGCAGTGGTCATCCTTGTTTTTCACGTTGACCACCGCCTTCTTATTTTTCACTGCCGCTGGTAGTGGGATGTAGGAACCGCCCCGAAGGGGCTGATATCGGGCGATATCCAGCCAGAGGATGTGAACCTGCTCTACAGCCCAACCAGATCCTCTCTGGGTCCACTTTTCGAGGGTTTCCAGCAGCCTTGGGAATGCTTGTTGGAGGGCTGCCTTGATCTCGCTCTTCTGGAGGACGGACTCCTGTTTGTGGCGAAGAACAAGATCTGTGTATTCCTCGCTACCATCTGGGTTGACCTTCACGAATTCCACCTTGAGAGCCATCTGGAATTTCAATCCCCCTCCGAGGGCTTTGAGCTCCTCC
>JAWDGP010005687.1:1300000-1305000 GCA_033675545.1 Elysia crispata
TTTCACACACTTTTGTAGGTCTACCCGAAAGATAAAATTAATCTGCTGGATGTATTATTCTAATGATTGATTTGAAAATAATGTTTATTCGTTCGGTATGTGTTGCTTTGTTATAAATTTTTATTTATATATGCGTAAAACATAACACATTTACATATTTGCTTCGAGTGGACAACATCACAACTAGGTTGTTCTTTGTCCCCAAGTCTCACAATGTATGATTATGGGATATTTCGTTACCCTCTCTATCTTGTTCTTTGTCCCCAACTCTCACAATGTATGATTATGGGATATTTCGTTACCCTCTCTATCTTGTTCTTTGTCCCCAACTCTCACCATGTATGATTATGGGATATTTCGTTACCCTCTCTATCTTGTTCTTTGTCCCCAACTCTCACAATGTATGATTATGGGATATTTCGTTACCCTCTCTATCTTGTTCTTTGTCCCCAACTCTCACCATGTATGATTATGGGATATTTCGTTACCCTCTCTATCTTGTTCTTTGTCCCCAACTCTCACCATGTATGATTATGGGATATTTCGTTACCCTCTCTATCTTGTTCTTTGTCCCCAACTCTCACCATGTATGATTATGAGATATTTCGTTACCCTCTCTATCTTGTTCTTTGTCCCCAACTCTCACCATGTATGATTATGAGATATTTCGTTACCCTCTCTATCTTGTTCTTTGTCCCCAACTCTCACCATGTATGATTATGGGATATTTCGTTACCCTCTCTATCTTGTTCTTAGTTTCATCTCTTTTGTGTTCCCGTACAATATGTTCTTTCCTATTGGGACATGACGTAAACATTTCATTAATTTTATTCACACTTGGTTTTGCCTTGAGAATATTACATTTATCAGCAGTGTCAAGGTTGTACCTTTTTGTTGTGGTTGAATATGCTTGGGCTTGTTCAACAATGTCCTAGGAGATGCTGTAATCTATGTTGACCTTTTTAAGTTCCAGATATGATCACCTTGCTTTTCTACTTCCACCCTTGTTCATGATGTATTTCCAACATTTTAAAATCTTACTATGTAGATTTTACTTCTAGTTCTACCCTAGTTCAGGATGTGTGACCAACAATATTAAAAGCTTCCTGTTCCACTTCAACCCTTGTTCATGATGTATTACCAACAGTTTTAGCATCTTACTATATGTAGATTTTACTTCTAGTCCTACCCTAGTTCAGGATGTGTGACCAACAATATTAAAAGCTTCCTGTTCCACTTCAACCCTTGCTCATGATGTATTACCAACAGTTTTAGCATCTTACTATATGTAGATTTTACTTCTAGTTCTACCCTAGTTCAGGATGTGTGACCAACAATATTAAAACCTTCCTGTTCCACTTCAACCCTTGCTCATGATGTATTACCAACAGTTTTAGCATCTTACTATATTATGTAGATTTTACTTCTAGTTCTACCCTAGTTCAGGATGTGTGACCAACAATATTAAAATCTTCCTGTTCCACTTCAACCCTTGCTCATGATGTATTACCAACAGTTTTAGCATCTTACTATATGTAGATTTTACTTCTAGTCCTACCCTAGTTCAGGATATGTTCTCTAATTAAGGAAGTATTTTTTTCAGTACCATGATTTACAAAAATTCTTAACCAAACAAATAACAGTGTCTTTGATTTAAATTCATCTCATGAAATGATAGAAGCTTATAAAGAAATAACATGAACTTGAGTCATCACCGCCAACTTTTAAAATAGCGCTTCTCTAATTGGTCGAGTGAATTGGGATAGGTGAGCTCATCTCATTAGATTGTCAATATTTTAATACTGACTTGCAAAGGGGTGTTTAGGGTATATTACGTAAATAAAATAGATAGCGATCAGATTTTAAAACATTAAAATGCTATTAAAACCTAAAGTATCCATTCTATTTCTAATTATTTTGGAGCAATTTAGAAAAATGACTTTTTTTAAAACAGTTTTTACTCAAAGCGCTTAGCGTAGTATGCTGACTTAACTTTTACCCCCCTGTAGTCAACATCTTCTGTTGGTCTGTTTATCTGTCTGTCCCTTTAGTTATCTATGCGGAGAAGAGAGAAAAGATGATTAATAAATAATTAGCCCAATAACGGAGGAGGAGGAGGCTGGAGAGAAAACAATCTGTGGAGGGTTAGAACTTAAAAGAATAAAGAAAGTCAAACAAAAAAGATATATCTGTGGTTTAACGTTTTTCAATCAAGATATTTCTTTAATAGACTTATATCGATTGTCTTCCTCAGGAATATACAGCGTACGCACAGGAGATCAACACAGAAATAGTAAGTTGAGACTCGAACCTGTGTTGTATGCGTTTATAATAGGTTGGGTGGGGGTGGCTGTACTTATGTAATAAAGTACAAGAGTGAGAATGTTCCTTAATTTTTTAATGCTTAGGAAATTTGTGTCTGTAACTAGTGTAAGGCTATATGTATGAAAATCGGGAAAAACAGATAATTTTTGTGACGAATATGAGAATTTTCCAACATGGAACCAAAAGGGTCTAGTGCTTGACCATCCTAGAGACGACTAGGTCTAGGCCTTGGTCAGTTTCTGTGTCTTTAGTCATGGTCAAGGCTGCGTATGAAAAAAAAAATTTTTTTAAATCAGTGTGCCACCCAAAGGTGTTGACACCTGCTTCTATTTAGACTGTAGTTGATTGGGGTTATACCGTTGTAGAAGAGAGAGGGACGGGGGAGGAGTGGACGGGAGGGCAAAAGTTAAAAAAAACATAGATCGTTCTAACTGAAACAGTAAAGTTTGTTTACTTCGGTGACTTGGCCTGTACATTAGGAAGCATCGAGCAAAACTTAAATTTAACGTGTTTTGGAGGAGGGTAGAGAGTCCGATAACCTGAAAAAAAGAAATGTTGATTTTTTTTTTTTTTGGTCTAGATTTGCATAATCACAATTTGTTATACAGTTATTTTAAACGAATTTAATTTTAAAAAAAATATAGAGTTTAATCTCCTGTGAATGAGAGTAGAGATATAGATAGTATAAAGAGCGATAAGCCAGAAGAAAAAGCCGCCAAAGCAAACCACAATCACACTACTGGCGAAATAAATACACCACCCAATGAAAAAAAAAGACAAAAAAAAACCAAGAAGAGAATACGAAAGAGAAACATCATCTGGTTCAACCCCCCATTCAGTGTAAATGTCGCCACCAACATCGGGAAAATGTTTTTCGGACTCCTCCACACGTGCTTCCCAACAAACAACAAGCTGCACAAAATATTAAATAAAACACTGTAAAGCTAAGCTACAGCTGCATGCAGAATATGAAACAAATCATTTCTAACCACAATAAAACAGTCCTCGAATCTACAAAGGTAAAGAAAACACAAGGCAAGACTTGCAACTGCAGGGATAAACAATCTTGCCCATTCAAAGGCCAGTGCCTTCAAAGGGGAGTGGTCTACAAGGCAACTGTGGAACAGAAACACTCGAAAAAACAAGACACCTATATAGGAATCACAGAAAATGAGTTCAAAACCAGATACAATCAGCACACGTCAAGCTTTCGACTCAACCACAGGAAATCAGCCACAACTTTAAGTGAATTCATATGGAAACTTAAAGAATCTAAAACCGAATACCACTTATCATGGGCTGTTATCGAAAGGGCGCAGCCATACTCTGCAGCAACAAACAGATGCAACCTTTGCATAGCAGAAAAATACTTCTTACACACAAAACCAAGCCTCAACAAAAGAAGGGAAATATTTTCATCGTGCCCCCACCGGAAGAAACATTTACTACAAATCTACCAGTGACCCGGAAACGAAAATAAACAACAACACAACGTCGGAACGGCAAGCGCAAACGAACACACCTCAGTCATACCCGAAAAGAGCGGAGGACAGGCGACAGCTTTGTCCTCCGCTTGAAACACAAGTGTAGTATGCAGGGAACTTAAGGTAAGATCTTCTATATCTCTGAATTGCTCCCACAGTTGAGCACTCTCATTAATTATTCCACCTAACTTTCAAACTATATACATTATATATATATATATATATATATATATATATATATATATATTCTAGACCTTTTTTGCTGAATATGTTGTGCTAGTGGAGAAGGTGGTAATGGTGCTGGACGTAGAAGTAGTTGTACAAGTAGTTGTTGTCATAATAGTGGTAATTGTAGTATTAGTAGCAGCAGTACAAGTAGTAATAGTAGTAGTAGTAGTAGTAGTAGTAGTAGTAGTAGTAGTAGTAGTAGTAGTAGTATTAGTAGTAGTAGTAGTAGTAGTAGTAGTAGTAGTAGTAGTAGTAGGAGTAGTAGTAGTAGTAGTAGTAGTAGTAGTAGCAGCAGCAGCAGCAGCAGCAGCAGCAGTAGCATAAGTAGTAGCAGTAGTAGTAGTAGGAGTAGTAGTAGTAGTCGTAGTAGTCGTAGTAGTAGTAGTAGTAGTAGTAGTAGTAGTAGTAGTAGTAGTAGTAGTAGTAGTAGTAGTAGTAGTAGTAGTAGTAGTAGAGACAGACAGAAAGGCAGGCAGGCAGAGATAGAGAGAGAGAGAGAGAGAGAGAGAGAGACATAAAGTTAAAGAGATAGAAAAAGACAGAGAGACAGACAATAATAAGAAACGTAGAAATGTTCAAGACGAAAAAGGGCAGTTTAAAAAAGTAGAAGGAGTTAAAGCTGCATTAGTCAAAGTGGTCATGGTAGTATTAGTAGTTGTGAGAGAACTGTAGAGTCAAATGCAGTAGTAGTAGTAGTAGTAGTAGTAGTAGTAGTAGTAGTAGTAGTAGTAGTAGTAGTAGTAGTAGTAGTAGTAGTAATAGTAGTAGTGGTAGTAGTAGTAGTGGTAGTGGTAGTAGTGGTAGTAGTGGTAGTAGTAGTAGTAGTAGTAGTGGTAGTAGTAGTAGTAGTAGTAGTGGTAGTAGTTGGTAGTAGTAGTAGTGGTAGTAGTAGTAGTAGTAGTAGTAGTAGTAGTAGTAGCAGCAGCAGCAGCAGCAGCAGTAGCAATAGTACTAGCAGTAGTA
>JAWDGP010005687.1:1320000-1330000 GCA_033675545.1 Elysia crispata
TGTGTATGACTTTATTTTGGGTAATAATATAACGCGCGGTTGCGAGCAGGTGTGCAGAAATTGGAGCAGAATAATTTTTTTGATAGATGAGAGTAAAAGGTCGGAATGACTAATACTTAATGTACAACAGCCTGTATCGTATTGGTTGCTCCGACTGGCACGGAACAATAACATGCTATTGTAGCGGCTTTGGGTTCTAGAATCACTTTTACTTACAAAATGATAGCAGTGGCAACAGCATTATAGCCACTTCCAAAGGAATAGCCATGAGGTGCTTTTATACCCGATTTGACTCTTAATTAAGAAAGGGGAGGAGGGACAGATGTTCAAAAAGTTTAGTAAAGATATGTACATGGAGATGATTAAAACATTTTGGAACATTTTAAATTTACTGATACAAATAGATGGGTTTTGAAAATGAAACAGTTGCCTTCCGAATTAAATCGTTAAAATCATAATGTAACAACCTTACATGACGACTGGCACGAAAGTCGACAAGATGGCGGTTGTCTCACTGTACGATTGATTGTCGCGCATCGTATCCTTCATTCGTTTGTAAATCTAGATCTATATCTGCTGAGCAACTTAGTGAGTGATGCATTTAAAACTAAGAAATTATCTTGTTTTTTATGTATTGTGAATAACATTCCACTGTGACAATTTGGAGGATTCCAGGTTGTATCTTGATCCCAGATTCGTGTACATAGTAAGTGAGTTTTTAATCCATTGTTTTTAGTGTCCTGCCCCTGCCGATTTCAGAATTACTGCCTCTTTTTTTCTGAAATCAGTCGATTTAACATTAAAAAAAATAAAAGATCAAAATACTTATCTAATGGTGTGGTACAAAATCATACAACACTAGGATAGCAAGAGTAATAGAGAAAAATTTGAAAAGATAGATCTCGATCTAGATCTAGAGTCTTGTTCTAGGCTACCCTGTTTTACTTTTAGTTATTTTAGAGTCTAGATAGAGCAAGGATAATATCAGTATGAGGAACACACAGATCTACCAAATAGTAAGTTCAATTGCATTTATTGCAAGCAAAAAGGAAATAATGATCACAATGGTTCAAGCCTAGTACAAGTAGATCTAGTACATCTAACTTATTCTGTTATTATTTTAGCCATGTTAAATTCTTCATCAAAATACCAGAAAACCACTTCACTGGTTAAGTTATGGTCCAAATCAGTGCTGTTTATACCTATGTGGATTATAGTTAGAGTCATTTTATCAACTTTCTTTATTTTAATCTGATTTAGTTTGAACCTGCTTGAAGTTAATCTTGCGCTGCAATTATCTTTTTTCAATTAAAAATGTGTCAGTATTAATTTTTTAGAGTTGCATCTGGTTAATATATTTAACCTGTACATAGGTACACAACCATGATAGAGATCAACATTTCCTCATCAACAGGACCACTTACTGACTTAGAGAGATACAGGTAGACTAACCACATTTATGGTCACAAGTATGATCTTTTATCTTAAAGAAGACTTAAGTTGATTTCATTTTTTTTCTCTCAGGTTCCAAGTTATTTTAAGTTTTTATTGTTTAATATTTTAGTTACTGGTTTTGAGGTGGATTTTGGTGCCTGAGCAATGATCTTGAGGTTGATTTGAGTCTTTGATTGGAGTGATGCAATTATTGCAAGGAGGTTAACTAAATGAGAGGGGGGGTGGATAGAGGGAAGATGATCCCATGGTAAAAGTTTGGTAAAGGTAGTATAAGTATAGGATGATGAACCAAAATTGAGAGTAAACAGAAAGGTTTAGAATTGAACTTCAAGGTTGAAAGTGTAGATCTAAGTTTGGACTGCTTTGCTCATCAGGCAGGTTCATGACGTAATTTCTGTTTTTTTTTTTTTTTGAAGAAAGTTACTTTAAAGTTAAAAAACAAACAATACACTGAAGTATTAGTAATAGATCAAACGTTGTGTTGATGAGATAAATTGTAAACGGGACATTTGAGTTCAGTTAGATCTACCGCTACTTTAGAGTCTAGAGATCTAAACTTTTAGATCCAGAACTTGAAACCTGGAATAGCATCAGTTTTTGTCATATTCCCATATCCTAAACTTTGTATCTTCTTGGTACAGATTTAAGCAGATCTATACAAGATTATCTTTATTCACTTTCCATTTTTGTTCTTTTAGTCCAAACGTATGTACTCTTCTTGCACAGTTGGAGCACTTGATTTATGTATAGTTAGATTCTAAATTTTTTAACCGGTACTGGTAGACAGTGTTAGTCTGGACAGCAAAAACCTATTTACCTATTTTCATGTCTTTGCAAAAAGAAAAAAAAGTAATGAAATTAACTAATCTAGATTAAGTTGTAATGTTTGTTCTATAACATAACCGGATATAGCTTTGTGAGCAAGTCTTAGACCATATCAATATCTGGAATCTCTAAAAACAAAAACGCGCCTAATGTTACTTATATTTTTTTTATATTCTGGAACTTTTCACCAAGATCGTTGCTGATAATTTTTTTTTTTTATATAATTCTAATGTAATATGGAATATACTATTTTAACAAAACTGTAAAATACACACACACACACACATATATAATTATTTCTTTCACCTGTTAATTTTTGGTATGAAAAGCATGTAACTTTAACTAAGCTTTAAATCCAGTTGAACAAAACTAGGTTTATTCCTAAGAAAAATTAGATCTGTATATAAGTTAGTTTTTTAAAATAATCTGAAGACATTTGCGGACTTGGTTTCATTTTTATACTCAAGTTTTATTTCAATGCTCTTTGCAGGCGTTGGTTGTTTCCAACATCATATTGGTATGTCTGAAAGGGGTGATAATCTCAAGACAATACACATCTGCTCTGTGCTAAGTTTATGCATGCCTCAAATCTTGTAGTTCTTATCTAATGGTTTGTGATTTAAAAAGTCTAAAGAAGAAATTGAGATCACAACAAATTTCGATTTTGTACGTTTCAGTAAAACATTAACAGTGAAAGAAAACTCATCTTGGCCTTAGGCTCTGATGACCAGTTTAAATGCAAAAGACAAGTAGATAGTCTTAGATAAGCTAGTCTGATTTAAAACTGTTGAGAACTGCTATTCAAAAAAGTTGAAGAGCAAGAGTAGAGTTGTATTTCATTTATCTTCCTGGAATGTGTTGGGCAGTTATTTCACAAAGTTTTGCTCGAGCATGAAAATTTTTGTTTTGTTTTGTTTTATTTTTTTTCTCTTGCTTCAGCTCTGTGTTGCCAATCAACTTCCTAATCTGTGTTGTATTCTTACAAGATTAAGAGACACTGCTCATTCATCATGGCATTGACGAGTAGAGACCTTGACGATTTGAAGCCGCTGCTAAGCGAAACCGTTAAACAGATGTTGGGCTTCAGTGAGCCTACAGTGGTGGCAGCAGCGCTAAATTGCGTCAGTACTGGCTACGACATGAAGAAGACAATCGGTGAGTATGTGGACCTTATTACGTCATTGTTATCGTAAATTTAGTGGAAATGATCAAAATTGTAAAAAATGCTTCTTTAGTTCAGCTTAACGACTTGAAGAGGACAATCGGTGAGTGTGTGGACCTTATTACGTCATTGTTATCGTGAATTTAGTGGAAATGACCAAAATTGTAAAAAATGCTTCTTTAGTTCAGCTTAACGACTTGAAGAGGACAATCGGTGAGTATGTGGACCTTATTACGTCCTTTTTATAGTGAATTTAATGGAAATGTTTAAGATTTTGAATAACGCTTCTATAGTTTAGCTTAATCTGACAAGACTGCTCCAGATTAAAGATAACTTTTTGCCGCCTGGCCACTCAAGCTTTAGGCCTTGACACAGAACGCGTGAATGGAATAGACAGAAATGAATCAATATACAGAATGGAAGTCACTCTGAATAAGCAGCCGTTAAAGGGGTGCTACTCTCAGTCAACAAACCAATATTAATACATGCAGTAATGTTTATGTTTGGTTCTCATACTGTGAGGCTTCACCGAAGGAGATCTGTAATAAATGCAGTACACTAAATCAGAACTCTTGGGATCAGTCATTGTTGTTAGATTTTATTGATGGAAAAGCTTACTGACTTTTTTTAAATAGATCCAGGCCCTTGAGCATATCTTATAATAACATTTTGTTAACATTCGGTAATCTTGTGTGTATTTGTGCCATCTTACAGACCAATTATCACGCATTTTAGACGGCTCTCAAGCAGCGTCTCTAGCCGAGCGGGTCCACATTTTGTACGAATACTATAAAGGCAAGTCAAGATCTTTGAAGAAGAGAAGGACGGTGAGATTTGAAGGCAATTCCAACATTTAGTCTTAGCTGGGGGCGGTGGTTTTGTAACTCTAACACGACTTATAAAGGCAAGTCCAGGTCTTTGAAGAAGAGAAGGACGGTGAGATTTGAAGGCAATTCCAACATTTAGTCTTAGCTGGGGGCGGTGGTTTTGTAACTCTAACACGACTTATAAAGGCAAGTCCAGGTCTTTGAAGAAGAGAAGGACGGTGAGATTTGAAGGCAATTCCAACATTTAGCCTTAGCTGGGGGCGGTGGTTTTGTAACTCCAACACGACTTATAAAGGCAAGTCCAGGTCTTTGAAGAAGAGAAGGACGGTGAGATTTGAAGGCAATTCCAACATTTAGTCTTAGCTGGGGGCGGTGGTTTTGTAACTCTAACACGACTTATAAAGGCAAGTCCAGGTCTTTGAAGAAGAGAAGGACGGTGAGATTTGAAGGCAATTCCAACATTTAGCCTTAGCTGGGGACGGTGGTTTTATAACTCTAACATGACTTATAAAGGCAAGTCCAGGTCTTTGAAGAAGAGAAGGACGGTGAGATTTGAAGGCAATTCCAACATTTAGTCTTAGCTGGGGGCGGTGGTTTTGTAACTCTAACACGACTTATAAAGGCAAGTCCAGGTCTTTGAAGAAGAGAAGGACGGTGAGATTTGAAGGCAATTCCAACATTTAGCCTTAGCTGGGGGCGGTGGTTTTGTAACTCCAACACGACTTATAAAGGCAAGTCCAGGTCTTTGAAGAAGAGAAGGACGGTGAGATTTGAAGGCAATTCCAACATTTAGTCTTAGCTGGGGGCGGTGGTTTTGTAACTCTAACACGACTTATAAAGGCAAGTCCAGGTCTTTGAAGAAGAGAAGGACGGTGAGATTTGAAGGCAATTCCAACATTTAGCCTTAGCTTGGGACGGTGGTTTTGTAACTCTAACACGACTTATAAAGGCAAGTCCAGGTCTTTGAAGAAGAGAAGGATGGTGAGATTTGAAGGCAATTCCAACATTTAGTCTTAGCTGGGGGCGGTGGTTTTATAACTCTAACACGGCTTATAAAGGCAAGTCCAGGTCTTTGAAGAAGAGAAGGACGGTGAGATTTGAAGGCAATTGCAACATTTAGCTTTAGCTGGGGACGGTGGTTTTGTAACTCTAACACGGCTTATAAAGGCAAGTCCAGGTCTTTGAAGAAGAGAAGGACGGTGAGATTTGAAGGCAATTGCAACATTTAGCTTTAGCTGGGGACGGTGGTTTTGTAACTCTAACACGACTTTTGGTGTGTTAAAAGTAGAATGGATTGAAATAGTTTAGGACTGTTGCTGTGTTTACTTAATAGTGAGATTCTATGAAAAACCTCCAAAGCTTTCCTTTAGGGCCTTAACCATCTTGTCCACCAGAAGTTTGAAAAGATTGTTAAGGTTGTTCTGAGATTTAACGTTTCATTCATTATTTCAGTGTAGCTTATTGAAGCTTATCTTCTGTAGAACGATCAGACAGATGTTTTCCCGTTAAAAAATCAAAAGCACAGTGAGCTCTAGAAATCTTTAACAGGGTTAGAAACAGGTGGATATAGCCATAGTTTCGCAAGGATATCTAAACATACAAGGATAAATTGGAAATGGAATCAACAAAGGATGTGGTGTATGTTACAAGAGGTAATCTTCTGCCAAAAGGGACAAGGATGTTTAAGGGCTTGCACTCATTATGAGATCAAAATATTGAGCTCTAGATAATTTTCTCATGGGTATTTCAGAGGAACAAGGTAGAAAGAAAAGCAAATCAACAGGAAACTCAGCGATATGACAATTGTGTGATTTATTTCAAACGAGTAATGAGATGCGTGTATCAAATATATAAGATAAAAGCTTTGCCTTTTGTGAAACTCTTAAGATGACCCCTGATCTCAAATATTGAAATTTCAAAAAGCACCAGTCGTAGCCCTTATATGCACTATACCATATCTGGGATTTGGAAAAAGTGCTCTCATCAATCAATAAAAGATATGTGGAATTTTTATTTTGTAAGTTAATTTAAAATCTAATATGTCTTTATGTTTATGTATATATGTCTGTATTTCTCTCTTGCCTTGTCTCTTTGTCTCTCTATTTGTCTGCCTGTCTGTCTCCCTCTCTCTCTCTCTCTCTCTCTCTCTCTCTCTCTCTCTCTCTCTCTCTCTCTCTCTCTCTCTCTCTCCCTTTCTCTCTCCCTTTCTCCTTGAGCCATTCTCTTACCTTCTCTCTTTTCTTGCTCTGTCTTTCTCTTTGTACCGTTCTCTTACCTTTCCTCTTTTCTTGCTCTGTCTCTCCCTCCTTCTCCTCTACAAATAAAAAATAATCATCATGCCATGCCTGTGTGTATCCAGGATATAGAGCTGGAGGAAAGCATCAAGCGGCGGAAGTATCTAGAAGAGGATGAGATTGAGATAGCTGAAATTGCCATGGTACAGACTCCGGCAGCTCCTCCTAAGCCGAAGAATACACTCCCCAATCTGTACCCTCCCGGCTCACAGCTCACGCCTGACAAGGTCACAGTCTACATATACACAATTTTAAATATGTTCTATACACACTTAAACTGCCGATCTGCTGTCTGCAAGCACTGCAAAATGTTGCCCTTGACCCTCAAATGTGCCACAGAGCTAAGTCAATAGTATTGGACTGAAAGTAAGGAGGTCCTGGTTTCACCATCTGTTGTCTTAAATGGTAGTTGGTTGGGCTCTCACCCTACCAGCCCTATCGCTGACGTGTTCTTCTCCCTCATTTTTACCACACACATGTAGTTATGTCGACATTGTTGGACTTAAACAAGGAGCTCTGGGTTTAATCCCCTGTTGTCTTATCTGCACATAGGTTGGACTCTCACCCTACTAACCCTATCCCTGACTTTTCTGTCTCCCTGAGGAGTGCCAGATAACTTACCAGATGGTGTCGGACTCTGAATTGTTTACAGTATATATTGTTTTAATCCCCTGTTGTCTTATCTGCTCATAGGTTGGGCTCTCACCCTACCAGCCCTATGCCTGACTTTCCTGTCTCCCTGAGGAGTGCCAGATAACTCAGCAGATGATGTCGGACTTTGATTTTTTTACAGTATATCTTAGTTTCATCAAGCATTTTTAAGTGGAATGTGGAAACAAACTTTCTTTAGGTATCACGTCAATCAAACTTGCTAAGAGCACTCAACCCTGTTGTGTCTGGCCTACCGTCAGGTTCAATGTACGAGTGACGATGTTGACAATTGAAGTTCTCTAGGTATCCCGCCAATCAATAAGTTTAGCAGAGGTCTAGCCTAGAGCACTCAACCCTGTTGTGTCTGGCCCACTGTCAGGTTCAATGTACGAGTGGCGATGTTGACAACTGAAGTTCTCCAGGTATCGCGCCAATCAATAAGTTTAGCAGAGGTCTAGCCTAGAGCACTCAACCCTCTTGTGTCTGGCCCACCGTCAGGTTCAATGTACGAGTGGCGATGTTGACAATTGAAGTTCTCTAGGTATCGCGCCAATCAATAAGTTTAGCAGAGGTCTAGCCTAGAGCACTCAACCCTCTTGTGTCTGGCCCACCGTCAGGTTCAATGTACGAGTGGCGATGTTGACAATTGAAGTTCTCTAGGTATCGCGCCAATCAATAAGTTTAGCAGAGGTCTAGCCTAGAGCACTCAACCCTGTTGTGTCTGGCCCACCGTCAGGTTCAATGTACGAGTGACGATGTTGACAATTGAAGTTCTCTAGGTATCGCGCCAATCAATAAGTTTAGCAGAGGTCTAGCCTAGAGCACTCAACCCTGTTGTGTCTGGCCCACTGTCAGGTTCAATGTACGAGTGGCGATGTTGACAACTGAAGTTCTCTAGGTATCGCGCCAATCTAGAAGTTTAGCAGAGGTCTAGCCTAGAGCACTCAACCCTGTTGTGTCTAGCCCACTGCCAGGTTCAATGTACGAAATGCGATGTTGACAGTTGAAGTTCTCTAGGTATCGCGCCAATCTAGAAGTTTGGCAGAGGTCTAGCCTAGATCACTCAACCCTCTTGTGTCTGGCCCACCGTCAGGTTCAATGTACGAGTGGCGATGTTGACAGTTGAGTTCTCTAGGTATCGCACCAATCTAGAAGTTTGGCAGATGTCTAGCCTAGATCACTCAACCCTCTTGTGTCTAGCCCACCGTCAGGTTCAATGTACGAGTGGCGATGTTGACAGTTGAAGTTCTCTAGGTATCGCACCAATCTAGAAGTTTGGCAGAGGTCTAGCCTAGATCACTCAACCCTCTTGTGTCTGGCCCACCGTCAGGTTCAATGTACGAGTGGCGATGTTGACAGTTGAAGTTCTCTAGGTATCGCACCAATCTAGAAGTTTGGCAGAGGTCTAGCCTAGATCACTCAACCCTCTTGTGTCTGGCCCACCGTCAGGCTCAAAGTAGAAGTGACGGTGTTGACACTTGAAGTTATCCAAAGTGTGGACGTGTTTGTTGCTTCTATTCAAAGTGAAACAGTGACGCAGTAACTGCCTATGTGAAATTATATCTTTTGATGAGTTATTAGATGTTCTATAGAACTGAAAGTTAACTGACGGTAAATATTGCTGTTAGTTATTTCTGGACCTAGATGAACTACTGACATACTTCCTGCCTATCTGTGAGACTTTTTCATTCATTCTGGTTTTTTTTCCTTTTTTTGTACAGATTAAGGAGATGATGGCCAACGCCCAGAAGATGAACCAAGAACGTAAAGCCCAGCTGGGCGCCACGCTCAGCGGAGGTGGAGTCGCGATGCAAGGTGGATTACTCCCCACTCCCAACATCCCTCCCAATATGGCTATGCCTGTAAGTGGATGTCCTTTTCCTCCAAGGTTTTTTTTTTTTAAACTAACACTGAGTGCTGAAACTACGTTAATCCCAAGACAATTTCAATAAATGAAAAAAAAAAAAAAAAAAAACAAGAGAATCTGAAGACAGCTTCATAAAAACCAAGTTTGGAATGTTTGAATTAAATGGAGAACACGATTTTTTCTTTCTTTTTTGTTCATTACCTCTGGATACTTTATTCAAGTTTATTTTAATCTGAAGGCAGTTTTATTAAAAGCATGAACTTGGAAGGTTTGAATGAAAGAGAGAACACGATTTTTTTTCTTTTTTATTCATTACCTCTGGGTACTTTATTCAAGTTCATGTTTATCTTAGGGGGGTTTGAACAAAATAAAAACAAATAATAACTATAGGAAACCACTAATATATTCCATTGAATTACTCGCTAATTGAGGAAGACAAGCACATAAGTTAATGAAGTTCCTCCAATTGGTCAGTTTGAGTTTATAAGCATAGTTCTCGTTGGTCAGTTTGAGTTTATACTGTAGTTCCCATTTTCTTACCAAAATGATCAGAATCTTTTCCAAAACTGAAGAGGAGATCTAAGAAAATTGCTTTGCGCATTATTATTCCTGGGTAGGCTATTCCCAGGAAGGCTAGACTGATTTGTTTAGTTGAATCTGCGATTATTATTGTTATTACTCTCTTTTAAGCTTTACAACCTTGGTTTGATATCCACACACTTTTGACTACCAGTACATATATGAGATGGGAAATAATGCAAAATTAAGCTATTTTTTATATATTTTCTCAAATCGAGTTTTAAACGTTTTGAGCTTAGATTCCTGGTTACTGTCATCTTTATTTTAGGTTTTTTCTGTCATAGGTAGTTGACAGCCTCCGATTGGAAAAAAAAATTTGGGAAAAAAAATTCATGCAAAA
>JAWDGP010005687.1:1335000-1367500 GCA_033675545.1 Elysia crispata
AGAAGATAACGAAAGAGTATTTTTGATGCCTTATTCATAAACTTTGTCATGGCGTAAATTCTGCACAGTTTAAGACAAACTTAGCTTGCAGTGTTGGCGAACATATGGGTAATTCGATCAATAGTTATAGAACAATCAAGCCAATATTCTTAGCTCTAAGAATAAAAAAAAATATCGGTTCATGTCCAGTTTACTTGTTATGAATTTCTGTCATGAAGGTTTAATGATTTTAATCTTGAGCGGCACATCTTCACGTGGACTCGAAAGGTGTGTAGGGCCTAGGGGAAGCTCAATGTTATGGTGGTCGGGCCACGTTTTTTTTTTTCCTTAAGACAGTAATTGATTATTCTGCCTTCGTGGTAATCCCAAAGGTTTACGGTCTAAGTAATCAATGATTTTTGCTTGTCTTTTTAAAATACGAAGTGGCTCTATCATTTGGTGTATATAAATATATATATATATATATATATATATATATGTAGAGAGAGAGAGAGAGAGAGAGAGAGAGAGAGAGAAAACTAAGGAAAAAAAACGTTTCTTGATTTTAAACATTTCTTTTTGGACGGTATGAATCTTGAAAAAAAAATTGGAGTGGTTTATAGCCCACGCTGATGACATCAGATTGTAATTTTTTTTTTAAAGGTTTACATTTTTAGACTAATGGACCAAACCTGGTTTTAGCAAAAAAAAAAAAAAAAGCATACTGTTTATCTCATGTAGAGTCTTAGTCTGTGAAAAATAATATGTAAACGCTCTTTAGAATACGATTCAAGCCTTTTTCCGGAGATATTTTCTCGTCTGAGAGAAACAGAAACATCTTGGGGGTGTTTTTTTGCTGAGATCTACCTTAATCTTATTATTTCTTTGATTCGGTCGTTCTCAACCTCACTTTTTGATATTTTTTATGCACTTTCTTGAGCTGTTTCTCTGGTCAACTCTTTTAGAGCCTCTTTCCATTTTTTTAGAAAATGTTACAGATTTTAGTCAAAATAGAGAAAACAACACGCAGGGCATTTGTCATACAGAAATTCCCATGTACAACACTCTAAACACTTATTATGAAGAAGTCAGAGATAAGGTATGAAGAGCTCGAAAAATAAAACACCCTCGTGATAAACTAACAAAAAAGAATGGTACGTAGTGTAATAAAAACTGTCTTTCTCAAACGTTCCTCTTAGAAGCATTTGATCACCTTCGTTTGAAATTGAAAATACCCACTGAATCAACTTACTGTTTTAATTTGCACAGTAAATTATTACAAAATTGTATTAAATGTCAATAAACAGAAGATGTGGTGTTCTCAAGGAAAAAAATCTTTAATGTGTACATGAAAATATGTTTATTCAAATGTACATATACTAAAACAATGTTATACTTATTATACTTGAGTATAATAACAAATACAACAATTTACTTAAATTTCTTTTTGTTTTCATAGGTATTTATGGGTCTCGTCACCAACGATAATTATTTCTTCTATAATTGCACACCTGAAAAGAGATCTGACCATCATCGTAGCGTTCCCAGCCCGTCCAGGCCATACTTTTGGGAACATGATATTCCAGGTCCTTACGGACACCGTCAACTTTGTACGTCCACAAACAACTCGTTATTTTATAATCGCTCTTTCTGCAGCACTCAAGCTCAACGCGTGTATCGGTAAAACCTTTTGCTCGGCTCTGGTAAATAATGGCGCCTGTTATCACAGAGTTATTAAGGGGACATTCGAATCTTAAATATTCTTTGCGTTTAGAGACGAATTTATATTCAAGGCATTTGTCTGGCCAGAAAGGCGGGTTAAATAGACCGCACTTGAGCTTGCAGGTTGTGTCTTTATAGCGGGAATTGTAGTAGCCATAAATGTGACGAATCATGTGTCCATCTTCACAATCATAAATGAATCTCTTGATCAACCAGTTTTCAGTTATATCTTTTTGGCGATGGTAGGATAAAGAGCTACAGTAACTAGAGCAGTCACAGCCAAAAATCTTAGCACTAGTAAGTTCGCTGCCATTATTTCCCGGTATGAAAGAGACGCACAAAAAAGGGTGAAAAATATGGGAAAGTTGCTACTTCTGCATTTTTCTAATATAATATTTAAAAAGCCTAATAAACGCTCATTAAAAATCTTTCGGCAACTCATAGGCGCCCAATAAAAGTTGAAAAAGTCTATAAAAATTAAGATTTTACAAAATTAGTAACTTTTCTAATGACCGATAAAAGAAAAAATTATGATAAAAGTCATTATGTTGGTTTTCTCCGTTCCTTTGATTGGATTATTATAATGGGTTATGGATTGATTTATTATAATAGGTAATTGATTGGATTATTATAATGGTGTATTGATTGTATTATAATAATGGGTTATTGATTGATTTATAATATTGAGTTCTTGATTGGAATATTATAATGGGTTATCGATTAGAATATTTATAATGGGTTATTGATTGAATTATTATTATGGGTCATTGATTGGATTTTATAATGGGTTATTGATTGGATTATTATAATGTTTTTTATTAGATTATTATAATGGTTTATTGATTGGATTATTCTAATAGGTTATTGATTGAATTATTATAATGAGTAGAGCATTGTCTTATTGTGGTGTAGTTTTCTATGATTCGTTTGATCAGCATTAATAAAAATTTTCCACTCAGCCAAAACTTTTTCATATAACCACACTATTAAGGACAATTGAACATAATAAATCCTGTAATGTGTATCTTATAAGTTATTTGTTGAATGAAAGACCTTGATAAGAAATCACAAAGTCAATCATAAACAATGATATAATATAACTCCTTTTTGTGTAGTCAAAACATAACAAAAAAAAAACAGAGTTAAAATAGTCGAATGTCGGTAAAGAAAATAATAGTATATTTCTTTTTATTTTGTCTTGTGCAAAGCTCCTTCTCACATTCTACTCTCGTTAGGCTGTGAAAATCCTTAAATAAATACATTTTTAAAACCAGTGTCCCGTGCAAGAAATCTGTATGAATATTGGAAAAATGAAGCTGGTCGCAAGAATTAGCTTTTTAATTGTCTATTTTGCAAAATTATTTCTTTTTTTTTTAATCGCTTTCACATAATGAGAGAACAACTTTTCTTTCTGCTGCCACATTAATCAGTAATTCCTAAGACAAATGCTGAGCGTACAAATAAACCTATGTGGATCGAGAATCCAAGCTGTGCATTCTCTACTGGGTAGCTCCATGTATTGGTGTGTTTGTGTTTCATACTCTACACGCTTGATTGAAACTAGAAACTTTGCCATGTTGTAAGAAAAAACCATCTACAGCTAATTGTAGGCTTCTTTTACGCAAACGTATTATATCATCTAACTAGGTTCAACATGACTATGCAAACACACTTATCATCTTACCTTACAGTGTCAAAGCAGCTAATCAAGAGCTCTGTTCCTAATAAAGCTTGGAATCAAACTGTAAAGATTGATGGTTGTCGCACGTTTAATAAAGTGTGCTCTACAAAAACCGAATAAACAGCAGCTGCCGAGAATCAGACAGAATTTAGAATTTGCTTGTAATAATTCACGGAACCTAAAAGGAGACGTTAATGTAATGACGTTCTGCAATATGGTGCGGATGCAATGAAAGGTGGATGTGATATAATTTTATCTTAAAATATAACCGGCTGTAAATCCATCAAATGAACAGCTGTGTTTTTCACAAGACATGACTTTAATTCTTGAAAGGGTCTACAAAAACTAAAAAATAAGGCGTTAATCTAATTAGATGGCAATGTTAGTTTGGCTTTATGTCTTTGTTTTTCAACAATTTATGCAAGATGATGCGGATTAAATAGCATATAGAGCATTTGCACGAAGCAAAATGGGTCCGTAGCTTTTCTTTGTCAGAATATGTTTAGAATGACCCATTACATGCGATACGCAAAATAATCGCATTTTACAAACATGCTAATCTTCCTAGCCTGAATGTTACCACTATGCAAGAGTTGCATAATGACTGCTAGCATTCCTTGAGTTCTACTAAGTACAGCGCGTTGACAATGTGTTTTTTACGGTATGCTCACACATAAATGATCAAATACACTTTTAATACGATTATTGGGTAGCCTGCATACTTTCCCGTCAAACGCACAATGCTGGGTACTTTGTGCATACGGTACTTGGGAAACCTAACTACATAATTAGTCATAATCAGCGGTCCGTACGTCAAGTGAGAAACCTTGGTACTGACGTAAGTTTATATCATATTTAATGTCTGTAAATACACATCTAATGACTATTTGTACTTCAGATAGGTTTATGCCTGTTTTATTCTAGCACGAATCCATGAAATATCTCCGGAGACGTAAATCCAATCAAAGGTTGGCGTTAGTTGTACTTTAGGCTCTAATTTTCCACCAATTCCTACAAGATGGTACATATCACTAGATGTGTTACGATTAGCATGATTACATTTTAAAAGAAAATTTAATTCTAGAAGCTTCTAATTCAGATGACTTTATTCTGACTGGAATATAGAAGAAAGAGAAACTTTTTGTTTGGAAATATCTGTGAAACGTTTTAGATCCCATGACAGGGATCTTATTTCGATCTTCCATACAATTTTTTGCGACTGTATGTACATTTATCTGTAGTATTATTTTAGGGGAGAACGGTAGCACCTTTCTTTTTAAAAGAGATGAAAATTAAGTTTTATATTTAGTGTACTGGAGCATTGAAATAATGACGATTACTATATCTGCACAGTTTTCATCGGGTTCTGGTTATAGCTCGTCTGCCACAACTATCTACACTGAGAGTTGGATAAAGATATAAATTATGGATGTTGTCACCAACAAGCATTAACCTTATAATGTAAAAAATAATCGAAGTCGATCCCAATAAAAACTTCAGAATATCTTGGAGTATTTTTTCCACTGAAAAAGAATAATTCTTAGGTCTTTTGTTTAAGCTGATCGAAAAGTTCAGATGCCTCTGTAAGAGTAAACTTTTCTTTCATCATGTTTGCAGAATTAAGTATTATTACGCTGTATAGAATCATGAGAAAGTATACTAAAAGGCACTTTTTCCCTAAAGTATTGCGTAGCAAACAAAAACAGTTGAAAACAAACTTAATGTATGTACTTTCCCAATTAAATCATTTGAGAGACAGTTCTAATCGTTAATTTTTTAAATTACATAGATCTCTTCAAAGTAAATATGTCTATAGATAAACTGCTGTTTCAGAATTCAAAGCAGTCCAATTTACTAAAACAGAAAGTATACAAAGTGAAAAGATGTTTTTTTTCAAAAGGGACGTATATTGACTCGAAATTTTAAATCATCTCAGCAGATTTAGGAATCCAATACAAAATCAAGGTGTAGATTTATCTAAACTAATAGAGCCGCGATCGCCGGGAACTACGCTTTTTAATGCAGTACCATCAACAGATCTCAGCATCTTTTTTTAATGCAGTACCATCAACAGATCTCAGCATCTTTTTTAATGCAGCACCATCAACAGATCTTAGCATCTTTTTTTAATGCAGCACCATCAACAGATCTTAGCATCTTTTTAATGCAGTATCATCAACCGATCTCAGTATCTTTTTTATGCAGTACCATCAACCGATCTTAGCATCTTTTTTATGCAGTACCATCAACAGATCTCAACATCTTTTTTAATGCAGCACCATCAACAGATCTCAGCATCTTTTTTAATGCAGCATCATCAACAGATCTCAGCATCTTTTTTAATGCAGCACCATCAACCGATCTCAGCATCTTTTTTAATGCAGTACCATCAACAGATCTCAGCATCTTTTTTAATGCAGTACCATCAACAGATCTCAGCATCTTTTTTAATGCAGTACCATCAACAGATCTCAGCATCTTTTTTAATGCAGTACCATCAACCGATCTCAGCATCTTTTTATGCAGTACCATCAACCGAACTCAGCATCTTTTTATGCAGTACCATCAACCGATCTCAGCATCTTTTTTAATGCAGTACCATCAACCGATCTCAGCATCTTTTTATGCAGTACCATCAACCGATCTCAGCATCTTTTTAATGCAGTACCATCAACAGATCTCAATATCTTTGTTATGCAGTACCATCAACAGATCTCAACATCTTTTTTTATGCAGTACCATCAACAGATCTCAGCATCTTTTTTTATGCAGTACCATCAACAAATCTCAACATCTTTTTTATGCAGTACCATCAACAAATCTCAACATCTTTTTTAATGCAGTACCATCAACAAATCTCAACATCTTTTTTTATGCAGTACCATCAACGTATCTCAACATCTTTTTTAATGCAGTACCATCAACGGATTTCAACATCTTTTTAATGCAGTACCATCAACAGATCTCAGCATCTTTTTTAATGCAGTACCATCAACAGATCTCAACATTTTTTTTTTTGCAGTACCACCAACCGATCTCAGCATCTTTTTTATGCAGTACCAGCAACCGATCTCAGCATCTTTTTATACACAATCATTTACCGATCTTATCCTCTTTTTTATTGCAGTAACATCGACCGATCTCAGTATCTTTTTTATGCAGTACCATCAACAGATCTCAACATCTTTTTTATGCAGTACCATCAACAGATCTCAACATCCTTTTTTTAATGCAGTACCATCAACCGATCTTAGCATCTTTTTTAACGCAGTACCATCAACAGATCTCAACATCTTTTTTAATGCAGTACCATCAACAGATCTCAACATCTTTTTTAATGCAGTACCATCAACAGATCTCAACATCTTTATTAATGCAGTACCATCAACAGATCTCAACATCTTTTTTAATGCAGTACCATCAACAGATCTCAACATCTTTTTTAATGCAGTACCATCAACAGATCTCAACATCTTTTTTAATGCAGTACCATCAACAGATCTCAACATCCTTTTTTTAATGCAGTACCATCAACCGATCTTAGCATCTTTTTTAATGCAGTACCATCAACAGATCTCAACATCTTTTTTAATGCAGTACCATCAACAGATCTCAACATCCTTTTTTTTTAATGCAGTACCATCAACCGATCTTAGCATCTTTTTTAATGCAGTACCATCAACAGATCTCAACATCTTTTTTATGCAGTACCATCAACCGATCTCAGCATCTTTTTTATGCAGTACCATCAACCGATCTTAGCATCTTTTTTAATGCAGTACCATCAACAGATCTCAGCATCTTTTTTTATGCAGTACCATCAACAGATCTCAACATCTTTTTTATGCAGTACCATCAACCGATCTCAGCATCTTTTTATGCAGTACCATCAACCGATCTCAGCATCTTTTTTAATGCAGTACCATCAACCGATCTTAGCATCTTTTTTAATGCAGTACCATCAACCGATCTTATCATCTTTTTTAATGCAGTACCATCAACCGATCTTAGCATCTTTTTATGAAGTACCAGCAACAGATCTCAGCATCTTTTTATCTCAGCATCTTTTTTAATGCAGTACCATCAACCGATCTTATCATCTTTTTTAATGCAGTACCATCAACCGATCTTATCATCTTTTTTAATGCAGTACCATCAACCGATCTTATCATCTTTTTTAATGCAGTACCATCAACCGATCTTATCATCTTTTTTAATGCAGTACCATCAACCGATCTCAGCATCTTTTTTAATGCAGTACCATCAACAGATCTCAGCATCTTTTTATACACAATCATTTACCGATCTTATCATCTTTTATGCAAATGCATCTTTTTTATGAAGTACCAGCAACCGATCTCAGCATCTTTTTATACACAATCATTTATCGACCTTATCATCTTTTTTAATGCAGTACCATCAACCGATCTCAGCATCTTTTTTATGCAGTACCATCAACCGATCTCAACATCTTTTTTATGCAGTACCATCAACCGATCTCAGCATCTTTTTTATGCAGTACCATCAACCGATCTCAGCATCTTTTTTAATGCAGTACCATCAACCGATCTCAGCATCTTTTTTATGCAGTACCATCAACCGATCTCAGCATCTTTTTATACACAATCATTTACCGATCTTATCATCTTTTTTATGCAGTACCATCAACCGATCTCAGCATCTTTTTTATGCAGTACCATCAACCGATCTCAGCATCTTTTTTATGCAGTACCATCAACCGATCTCAGCATCTTTTTTATGCAGTACCATCAACCGATCTCAGTATCTTTTTTATGCAGTACCATCAACCGATCTCAGCATCTTTTTTATGCAGTACCATCAACCGATCTCAGCATCTTTTTTATGCAGTACCATCAACCGATCTCAGCATCTTTTTATGCAGTACCATCAACCGATCTCAGCATCTTTTTTATGCAGTACCATCAACCGATCTCAGCATCTTTTTTATGCAGTACCATCAACCGATCTCAGCATCTTTTTTATGCAGTACCATCAACCGATCTCAGCATCTTTTTATACACAATCATTTACCGATCTTATCATCTTTTTTATGCAGTACCATCAACCGATCTCAGCATCTTTTTTATGCAGTACCATCAACCGATCTCAGCATCTTTTTATACACAATCATTTACCGATCTTATCATCTTTTTTATGCAGTACCATCAACCGATCTCAGCATCTTTTTTTGCAGTACCATCAACCGATCTCAGCATCTTTTTATGCAGTACCATCAACCGATCTCAGCATCTTTTTTATGCAGTACCATCAACCGATCTCAGCATCTTTTTTATGCAGTACCATCAACCGATCTCAGCATCTTTTTATGCAGTACCATCAACCGATCTCAGCATCTTTTTTATGCAGTACCATCAACCGATCTCAGCATCTTTTTTATGCAGTACCATCAACCGATCTCAGCATCTTTTTAATGCAGTACCATCAACCGATCTTATCATCTTTTTTATGCAGTACCATCAACCGATCTCAGCATCTTTTTTATGCAGTACCATCAACCGATCTCAGCATCTTTTTATGCAGTACCATCAACCGATCTCAGTATATTTTTTATGCAGTACCATCAACCGATCTCAGCATCTTTTTATGCAGTACCATCAACCGATCTCAGTATCTTTTTTATGCAGTACCATCAACCGATCTCAGCATCTTTTTAATGCAGTACCATCAACCGATCTTATCATCTTTTTTATGCAGTACCACCAACCGATCTCAGCATCTTTTTTATGCAGTACCATCAACCGATCTCAGCATCTTTTTTATGCAGTACCACCAACCGATCTCAGCATCTTTTTTATGCAGTACCACCAACAGATCTCAGCATCTTTTTTATGCAGTACCACCAACAGATCTCAGCATCTTTTTAATGCAGTACCATCAACAGATCTCAGCATCGTCACCATCAATTAATCATCATCTCTTTTTTTTATTTTACTCTTTTTTTCTCTAACACAGGCCCCCAATATGGATGAAGGAACTCTTCACATATCTCACTATCTCTTTTTTTAATCATTTATAGGCGTAAGATGATATCCACTTTTACTATAAAGAATTAATTGTCGATACAAATATTCATACGTAGCTTGTCATTACTTAATTTCGATTTCATGTTTTCAAAAAAGTAGGTGGCTTTTTTCGGATCTTATATTTGTATATGAAATAGATGGTTTAGGCTTATTTCACACGTGGTATTAAAATTAACTTGAGATAATAAAAGATGGAAACCTACGTTGGATAAACAAGTTGCGATAAAATAATATTTGCTGTTACGAGACCTAGATCTTTACTTATAAATACATAAAGTGCACTGATGAATAATATTTTATGGGATGTCTTTAATATTTAAAAAAGCCAGGAGGATTCCAATATTCTTTGTTGTTTTACTGTCAGTTAAAACTAAAACTCTTTTTTCAATTCTAAAATTTAGGATTGATGAAAATTAATATATTGAGCTAATAACGTAATTATATGGATCAAATTTGTAGAAGATTGTTCAGACACCAACCACCCAGAGACAGTGGCACTGAATATGGGAAACAGTGAAGCCAAATGCAAAAAGATAAGAGTGGCGCACAATTGTAGGACAATCAGCTCCACAACTTTTTGCACTTATGTAGATTGTTATTTTTTCTCGCCAAAATTATACTGCAGCTTTTAAAATAATAGCCGATATTTTTTTCTCGAATTATGATAAAATATACTTTTCGTTTTTATTTCATTTGAAGTATTTTAGCATCACATTAAAAAGAGCAAACGTTGTAGTCCATAAGTATTTTCTAAATTAAAAAAACACTCTATTTGAAGTATTTTAGCATCACATTAAAAAGAGCAAACGTTGTAGTCCATAAGTATTTTCTAAATTAAAAAAACACTCTATTTGAAGTATTTTAGCATCACATTAAAAAGAGCAAACGTTGTAGTCCATAAGTATTTTCTAAATTAAAAAAACACTCTATTTGAAGTATTTTAGCATCACATTAAAAAGAGCAAACGTTGTAGTCCATAAGTATTTTCTAAATTAAAAAAACACTCTATTTGAAGTATTTTAGCACCACAATAAAAAGGTTAAAACTTTTTATAGTCTATAAGTATTTTTTAAATTAGAAAAATACTTTATTTGAAGTATTTTACACCGCTATTATGCTTATATTTTGCCACTTTTTTGTTCTTTCTCTAATTTTTTTTGTCATCATTGCTTAAATTCGTTAGCTGACAAATAAGCGACTTTTTAACCGAAAAATGCCTGACATTTCAAAAGAAATAACTATAAAAGTTGTTTTTAAGTAAATTGTTTACAAGCTATGTTTAGTGGTTTCAATATATTTTATTCCAATTTTATCATGTACTTTACCCTAGGGACGAGTATCTTTCATCCACAGTCTGAAGAAGAGACCATTCAGATTCCATTCATTTTTTTTTATATTTTCATGTTTTTGAGAAGTAAGTTAACGGTAGTGGATTGATTGGCATAGTGACATTTGCATAAGCAAACATTTTAGAAACACAATTCAACTTTTACTGTCTTTCACACTGTAGACAACGTATTGTTTTTAACGTTGTAGTTGTTCAGGAGATGTCAACAAGTTCAATAGGAAGATCTTACTAAGATATTGGATTATTATTTTTTTCAAACAGTCAAACTTTATCTAATTTCAGTCAAGATTACCTGAGGATCCCTGCCCTGAAGCTGTATTTCATTCCGAGTATATAATGCCAATATTCGAACCCATACCCTCATCTCTTGATGGATTGCTGATCCCGGCGCTATACCACTTCGCCAACGGGTCCTGCGATGGTTAGAGCATTTTTAATCCTTATGAAGGAATCTCTCTTTTCTCCTGCTCCAGATCCACCGGGAACTGTTTTCGGCTATTTCCGCCAGTAACTTTAGAGCTTTTGTTCTTTTGTTGCCACATATTGAATGTTTAGTTAGGAGGTCGTAGACTGATGACCCTACGAATCCTCTGGCACCAACCTCAACGGGCATCACCACAGCTTTGTAACCGGCATTTTCTAGCTCTTTGGTCAGGTTCATGTATTTCTCTCTTTTGTAGGTGTGGGCCTCTTCCATTCTGTTTTCGTATGGTACTGTTAGCTCCACCATGATCAATTGTTGTGTGGAAGCTGAATGGATCACAATATCAGGCCTTAATCTCGTTTCTTTGATTATACTGGGGTGACTGTCCCATTCTGGAAGATCTGCTGAAACATCCCAGTCATCACAGCCGTCTAGAAGGCATTTTATCTGGTTTGTTGTCTTCACCGGCCTTCCGTGCCATGACTTAGCACTTCCCTTTGTTGTGAATATCGGCGCGTTGGTATTAGGGAGGGTAGTCTCGCCTTCAGCTGTGCTTAAGATTGCGGCAAGTTCCTGAAGGACTCTGTTATGCCTCCATGTGTATCGCCCCTGTGAGAGGGCGATTTTGCAAGAGCTCAAGACATGCTCTGTGGTCTGCCTGCCTTGGCATAGCGGACAAGTGGGGTCCTCTTTCTTTCCCCACCGTACCAGATTTGCGTTTGAGGACAGGAGATCGTACACTGATCTGATGAGAAAGCTGATCCGAAGTGGCGCCATGTGCCAGATCTCATTCCATGTGAGGGATTTCTACAGGGCATTATCCCAATTAGTCCATTGTCCCTGTTGAGGTTGCTGGACTGCTTTTTGAATCCTTCTGGAATCTTCATTGAGCCGTATCTCATTAATGACCATGTCTCTTTTCTCTTTCCCTTCTGCTTTTGATCACCACTTTGCTGTAGATGATCTTAGCCCCTTGCGGTCAGTTTGAGTTTGCCCAATCACTTCTTTAATCTTAAGACACTCCTTAGCTTCGTCTACGGCTTCGACAACTTTCCATTTCCTACCCGTCTTTATGGTCGGTTGCACTGTCTTTACAATTGGATCCTCGGAGTCTTCTAACATCGAGAGTAGCCTGGCTTTGCCACATTTATACTCTTCCAAGATGGATTTTAGTGGGAGTCTCAACTTTGCTTTACGGCAGTACATTGCCACATCCGTGAGACCTGGAGGTACTCCTAACCACCTCCTGGTGAACTTATTGATCTTAGCTTCTATTGCCTCAACTGTAGTTGAGCAGATTTCATAGACCAGAAGTGGCCAGAGGAGCTTCGGAATTAGCATAAACTGTAGGCACCACACTTTTAGCTTACCCTGAAGGCCACATCTGTTGATGGCTAGCAGGCCTTCGGCAGCAAGTTCTACGGTTTCTTGTCCTCTTTTGGTATCTTTCATGGATGAATCGTACCATCTCCCAAGGCTCTTAACTGGTTCTTGACTGACCGTTGGTATCTGCTGACTGGCCACTGTAAATATCGTCGTCGCATCTATCTTACCTTTCCTTACTGAAAGCCTGCGAGACTTCTTTGGTTTGTATTTCATCCTGCACCATGCCATTAAGACGTCAAGGCGCTCTAGCATTCGGCGTGTTTCGTCTTCTTTTGAGCAGATTATGGTGATATCATCCATGAATGCTTTCAAAGGAGGCATGTAGCAACCACCACCTAGATTAGCCGGGCCTGCGCTATCTTTTGCTGCTTTCAAGATGACTTCCATAGCCATGACGAACAGGATTGGTGATATGGTACAGCCCATGGTGATTCCAATTTCCAAGTTGATCCAGTCTGTGGTGTAGCTTTTAGTGGAGAATCTCATCCGCAAATCGCTGAAATAATCATCTAGCATGCCTTGTATATCCTCCGGAACATGGTACATCCTCAGGGCCAGCTGAATCATTTGGTGTGGTACCGATCCGTAAGCATTTGCCAGGTCCAACCAATGACGTCGAGGTTAAGTTTCTCCGATTTTGCCCTTTGGATAGCTTCCCAGATCATTGTTGCAGGCTCTAAGTATCCAGAAACTCCGGGGATGCCACCTTTCTGGAACGAGGTATTTATGTACCCATTTTCAGTGTGGTATTTTGTTAAGCGGGATGCCATGACGGAGAAGAACATCTTTCCTTCTACATTCAACAGCGAGATTGGTCGAAACTGATTTATTTCAGTCGAGTTTTGCTCCTTGGGTATATATAAACTCCATCAGCAGACATCCAGTGCTCACTGATCTTGAGGTTGCTCAATGCTCCTCGAAGAATTTTGTGTAACCGCTTTAGAACGTTTGGACATCTTTTATACAGTAGATGGGGCACGCCATTGGGGCCTACAGCTGACTTGGCTCTTGCTTTTTGCACTACTGCGTTGATTTCTTTCAAGCTTGGAGGTTTGCTATTGAATTCTTCTCCGGGAGCAGCTGGTCACACCAGACCTGCAGGTTCACTTAGAGGTATTCCTCTATTTGGATCAGAATATGTTTTCCTCAGGTCGTCCTCCAGCTGTTCTTTCTGTACTGAAAGAGAACCTGATCTTGGTTGCTGGAAGAGTTGTCTTGCAAACTTAAATGTGTCTTTGTAGAAGCGTTCCTGGTTCTTTTTCTTTTGAATTCGTCTCTTCCTTGCAGATTCTGCTCTGCTCAGTGCTGAGTGTCTTGCCTTCAAACCTCGCCAAAGTTCCTGCAGCCCATTTTTCTCTTCTTCAGTCGCTGATTTCATTTGTTTCCTTAAGTTTTTCTTCTGCTTTCGCAGGGTTTCCATCTCACTTTGCCTTCTACTTTTCTTAGGTTCTCTTTTGGCTTGATGTTGTTTAGCCCCGAAAGTGTTAACACTGGTCTGGTAGATAATGTCACCTAATGTAGTAAGTTTGTGGTCCAAAGTACTCTTCCCGATGAGCTTGTCTAGTTGTAGGACTATTTTGCTATCCAGAGCTTCCTACTGTTCTTTTGCGCTTGCTGGTGGAAAATTGATCTTCTGGCGTTTAGCGTTGATGAGCTGTCGGAATTCTTCGTCAGACTCCTGAGCGTGGATTTCCTCAGCTATGTGGTTTTGATTCTGGCTTTGGTTTTCCGACGTCTTACCTGCCTGAGCAGTGCGCTGCTGTTGATTCGTCGAAGCATTCAAGCAGCTCATTTTAGTCCTGTGGATCTTCATCCCTTTTTCGGTGGTAAATCTTCTGCTACATACACATTGGTAGTCCATTTCCAAATTGCTCCGTTGTTCTGATCTCGTAGTCCTTTGGGCATTTTCAGTCGTGAGGGATTTGTCACCGATTGATCCATCATTCTCTCCCCCTTTCGGTGGATCATGGGAGCATCTTTCTTTATTATGTCTTGTAGCGATTTATTTTTAAAGATCAAGGGGTTGCTAGCCCACGAGGCCTCGATTCTAGTCTTTCCTAGTGTCACCTGTCTTTCCAGGAGTCCTCCGGTCTCTCCCGAACGTCCTCCGACCTATTCCCGGAAGTCAATGGACATGCCATGTGTAGTAGGTAGAAACTCATTGGGGAGCTAGATAACACATGATGGTTATACGTTGAAATATCATGATTCTTTTTTTTATTTTGCAACATGCTACAGACCTATTTTACTTCACAGAAAAAAGTTTTTGCCTTATTTTTTCGTTGGTTGAATCCTTATTTCATTAAGATGTGAGTGTATCCTAACAAACTAAGTTGTAACTTAAAATCGTAAAAATAGATTTTAAATTTTAAAAAAATATTGTGATGAGATTTCATGGAATTCTCAGTTGGACATAGAATAAGATATATCGAATTGTTTTAAAAGAAAATTTTAACCAAGATATATATATATATATATATATATATATATATATATATATATACAGGATATCAATATTTTTTACTATGACTATGATATTTATATGTCTTTTTTTTAAAAGACAATGTTCTCTCTTTATTAATGTGTTTTATTTTGCTGTATATATTGTTTTTAAGTCAAAATGGCCTTTGGTATTGACCTTTTATAATCGTGTCGAATCTATTTTTGTAGAAAAGTACTGCCGAAAAGATTTTTTTTTTTTTGCATGCGCGATTAAATGTTTTTTGATCATTAAATATTCGGAAATATTCAAATCGCACTAAATGAACCAACGACCCCGGAAGCGCGACTGCTTTCCTTTTTGGAGCTAACCTTTGCTGGAGAACGTAAGACATGTTACTCTCTTAATATAAACAATTTTGAAAAAGAAAATTATCGAAAAAAAAGAAACATGTCCACAGGTTAAACTCAAAATATCTACGGTGACTTACACTATGAGCAAGTTGCTCTTAGATCTTGCTCTTTGGATTTATGGTGTTTACCTTCTTTTGGATTTCTCTCTATGTATCACTATGACAGGTAGATCAAGTTGTTGATAAGGACATTTACATCGTCAGCCATACTAAATAGAAAAAATACTCGTTTCACATGTAATTTGCAAATTGGATTTAGATGTTCATTTTAAAAGATCATAAAGCTTCAGTTTACAAAGCATTTTATCAGACAAATTTCGTTCATATGTGCATAGTCAGCCATTCTACATTAAAATAGTTAAAGATGTGACTTGATTATGATTTAAATTTTTTGATCAATTTATAATCCTCAGTTTCCAAAGACTTTAGATTCAAAGTAAGAAATTCATTTCATTGCAAAGGAACATTATTGATCCAAATCTCAATTGTTGACTTTTGTGAGAGTTTTAAAATACAGGAATAAATATGAAAGTTTGAATAGTATATTAACTAAATATATATATATATATATATACATATATATATATATATATGTATATATATATTGGCTGAAGTTTAAACATTTATTATTTCAGTTTAAAAAAGTTGCTATTAAAAATTTGGATTGTAACTAATAAAAACTACATACAGATTTTTACTGTTTAAATTGTTGATGGTTTTTTTTTTTTTTTTTTTTTACTCACTAAATGTTTCGTTAAGACGGATTCATTATAAATACTTTATGATCCAAGTAGATTTGAGATCACATAGTTAGGAAAAAGGTAAATCGTCGTTGCGTGAAAGGTTAAATTGTTATTTGTTTACACGCTGATCACAAAACACACAAAAAAGCGATATTTTTTTTTAATTCACATACCTATTTACAGTAGTCGTCATTATATCAAGTCTTGAAAATGGCATTCTATTTTTTAATTACGTTTTACAGCAAAAATATGTTTTAATTATTGATATATATCTTCTGCTTCTATTATCAAATTATTTTGCTCTTAATCCGTTAATAACAGATTCCAAATTGTTTTGGCTAAGCTTTCATGTTTTTTTCGTTGTTTATGAAAGACATTACATTTACATTGCGATGTCTAGCTTAAACTAGTAATGGGACAGATAATATACCCTGCCTCCTGTAACCAATATTTTATGTTATACAGAACTGTGTCCATTTGAATGGCGTCCAAGCCTAACATCTCGATCTTGCATCAAATTGTTCTGGAAACAGAAACCATGGAAAGACGCAAGGAAAATATGTCAAACTCATGGTGGAGATTTATTGACCAATTACGACAAGGAAAAGAGAGATGTGGTTTATGGTATTTTTCTCTCATACACGTCAAATGCAAATGTTAATGTTTTCATGCATGTTATGATAAATTAAATTTTCACTTGTTTCCTTAATTGTTCATAGATCTTAAATGGTTTGGAGTTATTTTAATTATTAATTACCGTTCAAATTGACTTTTGCTGATTAAGTCAAGTTAGATTTTTTTTTAGCGAAATAGTCGTACTATGACTTTTCTAGGTCCAAAACTCGTGTTGGTGAGCTCGTCACCTGCAATGTAAACTCTTACTAAACATTGTTAACAATCTCCTGTGCAAACACCTCGAGCCTTAAACTCACAATGTCCCTTGCAACTCTTACTATACCTAAAAAGTCTTAACTTAAATAACGAAGCAATGATAGTTCAGTGTCACGCTCTTCTAACATACTCTTTACTTGTCAAAACACACACACACATATACATACATACATACATACATACATACATACATACATACATACATACATACATACATACATACATACATACATACATACATACATACATACATACATACATACATAGACTAATTCAGTCTGTAGACAGAAATAAAATATGCAACATGTTTTTCATATTTATGGTAGTGGATTGCTTTGAACGTATCCGACTGGGCGGGTATTGGTTTTCTATTGCAGGACGTAAACACAAAGGACGCTTCTGGATTGGGCTGAACGATCGAAGAAAGGAAGGAAACTTTGAGTGGCTGGATGACAATCAAACGGTTAGGTTATTGTTATATAAAGCATTGGATTTTTATTTTTATTCTGGGGCTGTAGTGTTTGGATCCTGGCCTCGGATGTCCTCTAAACAGCGTTATGCCAGGGGCTATCTAAATATATCATTTTAGTGATTTTTTAACGAATAAATCTTTCTATGGGTTCACAAAAAGTACTTCTTATTCCTTGATTCTGTTAATTTAAAAGCAGCCATTCAACAGATTAAAGATTTAAAACAAATTTTATAAACCTGATATTTAAAATAGTAATAAAATAACATTTATTCATTATTCAAGAATTTCAATATGTGCATAATGATGTGTTTAAAAAATCACTTAACGTAAAATGCTGTTATCTCTTTCAGATAAGCAATATACCATGGGCGAGTTCAGAGCCCGATAACCACAATGGGCGGGAAGATTGTGTGGCTATGTTTGACACTCCTCAGCGTCACACACAGATGCAAGATAGAGATTGTAGGGACTACATGAATTTTATTTGTGAATTTTTTCCAGGTACAAAAATAGAGAGATAAGTGGACCTTGTACTTTAACTGAAAATGATAGTCAGTTGAAAGGACTTTAAGTAATTGCGGTTTATTTCCAATGCTTTTCATCAGGGAAAAATACTCGCGTCGTCTGTTTTACTTAAACCTAATATGCTACGAGATTTAAAAGAAAACTTTCTAATATTATTTGTTGTTTTATGGTAAGTTTTGAGGACATAAAAAACAAACGCAATAATTGGGCTATTGCAAAGTTTTTAAAAAAAATCCTTTAAGACATCGTTGAAGCTGAAAAATAAATCATATACATTTTTAATTGACAGACAAAATGTTCGGATGTAGGATTAGGACTTGCCAGTAATTATGATAAAAAAGGTACAAATGCAATAACTTAAACTTCAAGTGAGTTTATGGTAAATCGCTTCGTAATCGTTATATCTATTATCATCTTTGAGTCATGCTATCCTGAGCCATTTTGCATTTGATAAAGTCAACAAAATTTTGAATGACATTGAATCAGTTGTGTATTTTAAGTGCTCTTGACATCAGTGGTGCAGTGAGTTTCCGGGTCCAGAAGTTATTAAAAAACCTCAAAGGTTTTGAACTGGAAGAGTGGACTGGGGTGTCGCCGTTGTCAATTCTTCCATAATTCTAGACAAATCCTTGTATCAGTGCCAGAAGTTCCCAATATGCGAGCAGTAACAGAGAGAAACAAGACAATAGACATTTCGATGAGTACGGCACTTCTCTTTAGACACGTCACAGTCGAGGTTCATATTTAAAGTTTAAGGTGCTTTTTTCAAACTGAGCTTACAAGGAGCTGTCGTCTGTCTGTCTTCTGTCTGTCGTCTGTCTGTCGCCTGTCTGTCGTACAAGCAAAGACAGCGCCCGTTTTGTGTCACTTCCTTAAAATGCAACTTTTAAAAAACCTGACCAGTCTGTACTCCTTGGTCGCAAGTGCCCAAGGTCCGACTGGATACGTCATACGGATTATTTTCGTCCCCAGCGCTCAAGTCTCTAATATGGTCAGGCTATAGACTTTCAATTTGAGAACTTGAAATAATGGCAATAAATGATTTTGTCTTCAATAATATCTCGACAAAAAGTGTTCAGTATGCGTAAATAATAAGTTAATAAAACCTGTTTTATTTCATCTTAATCAGGCTTTTCTGGTCCTTGATTCCATCGCGTCCAAAATTATGCTTTCACTTTACCCTTCCCAATAAAGTAATATAATACTCATAAGCTACGAGGTTAAACTTATTGTCTTTAAAGTCATACGCACAGCTCATAAAATTTTAATTCACGTAAAGTCAATTTCATTGGTATTTTTTCACGCCAATGGAGATAAAATATTTCTATTTATTGGGTACAGTATGTACTAGCAACACCTTTGGAGTAAACTGCTCAGAAATCTGCAATCCCAAGTGTGGTGGACTAAACAACGCCTGCGATACCTTCAGTGGATACTGTTTTTCCGGTTGTGATGATGGCTATACAGGAGAAAGATGTGAGGATCGTAAGTAAAATCAAGTTCCCTTAAGTTGACTCGTAAAGGTAACTCGTCCCAATTGGTACAACCTGACTGCGGAGAGTCTTCAGAGAAGAACCCCCCTCCTCCTATCCCCGCCCCCACAATTACAGTTTTTCGGGCCTCAACTTCTTGGCGGCAGGGTCAGACACAGGTCATGACTCTCACATTCTCCCTGCTATCTTTCTTTTTTTTTAAACTTTTTTTACGCACGGCGTTTGATTCGAGCCCACATCCTCATCTTGGCAGGGTTGATAATCCAAGCACTGTGCTGGACTCATCCTCATCTTGGCAGGGTTGATAATCCAAGCACTGTGCTGGACTCATCCTCATCTTGGCAGGGTTGATAATCCAAGCACTGTGCTGGACTCATCCTCATCTTGGCAGGGTTGATAATCCAAGCACTGTGCTGGACTCATCCTCATCTTGGCAGGGTTGATAATCCAAGCACTGTGCTGGACTCATCCTCATCTTGGCAGGGTTGATAATCCAAGCACTGTGCTGGACTCACGATAGTTAAGGCATTTTTAACCCTTTTGAAGTGCCGCTCATTTCTCCTGCCTCAGGTTCAATGGGAACTATTTTCGGCTTTTATAGCCAATAGCTTTAGAGCTTTTGATCTTTTGTTGCCTCGTATTGAGAGTTTAGTGGGAAGGTTGTAGACTGATGACCCTGTGAATGCCCTGGCATCAACCTCAACGGGCATCACACAGTTTTGTAAAATCAGACTGTTTTTAAAACAAAATGGGATTGGTTAGTAGGTAAAGTCATGAAAAATAGAATGAGAAAAAAAGTTAAATCATATCAATTAAATATAATTAATAGGTTTTTTTTTTCTAGTTCTGGTTGAAAAAACTCATAGGTTTCGGAAACGCGAAGGATTGGGCACATTTCAAGTCTTAAAAATATTTGGACAAACTGCTGCTGTTGAGCACGGTTTTATGCTATTGACAATGTAGTACACATCTGCTTCTAGTAACAATGTAGTACACATCTGCTTCTAGTAACAATTTTATATCAATCAAACAAGTTAAATCCTTTAAAAGCAAATCAAAAGAAAATCAATTTTTTTCTCTCTCTCTCTCTTTTTTTTTCAGCATGTACTAACAACACTTTCGGAAAAAATTGTTCAGAAATGTGCAGCCAGACCTGTGGTGGATTAAAGAACGCCTGCAACCACGTCAACGGATTCTGTTTATCCGGTTGTGATGATGGATATGAAGGAAAAAGATGTCGGACTCGTAAGTAAAACAAAGTTTTCTAAAGCGGATATGACTGTCCTGTTACCGCAGCTTTTCGTATGTCATTTGATGTTTGCAGAAGAGCTGACTCTCTTATACGGCAAGTGGGTGTTTTTTGTTATTTATTTATCTTTAAAAAAAGCTAATCTTTCTATCATGCTTTTTCCGCTATGAAATGTTTCTTAAGTGTTTTGGAAAATTTGTAAAAAAAAATTCTTTACATATAATACAATTCTTTAGAAAAAATAATTTCTATAGAGCAGACTATTATCGACATAACAAGGGGCTGGCTCGGTTGTACTGGTGGCTATCAAGAATCAAGTTGTGAGGACTGGAAGAAAAGCTATTGTCAAAGAAGATGCAACATGTCCAGGCAGCGCTTGTTCTTTTTTTTTTTGTTTGTTTTGTTTTTGACAAATTCAAAACGCAATAATTGGAAGCCTTTTTTTTAAAAAAACTCATGCTTAATGTACGATTTAATAAGCGAAAAGTTAAACAGCTGAGGTTAGAATCCATGTAAATTTTGTAATGTTTGTAAAGCCAAAATTTAAAGTTTAAATGAAAAAATATATATTTCGCAAATTTGTTTTCAAACTACACAACTGCACGGTTAGACTTAAGGTGCGTAATATTTTGTTGTTTAATTTTGCTTATTATCTTTAGTTAAGAAGCATATGGTGTTCAGCCTTGTGCTTAGTCCAGACAGCCGCACCAGCGTTATGAAACTTAGATTTAATTTTTTATGAGTCCGTTTGCTCCTTCAAATCTGCCTTGAAGTACCAAATTATCGATATACCTAAAAGATTGAGAAAACCAAAAATGAAACGTTCACATAGAGGGCAAATACCAACCAGTTATAAGACATAGTTTTGTAGTTTATCTTGTATCTGAAATTGTATTAAACAAACGATGTTCCAACAAATGATCATTTCAAGTAAAAATATTGTATAAGAGTGTCATCAAAACTAGCACAAATATTGAATAAGAGTGTCATCGAAACAAGCACAGATATTGTATAGGAGTCTCATCGAAACAAGAAGCACAAATATCGAACTAAGAAGCACAAATATTGTATAGAGTGTCATCAAAAAAGTAAAGATATTGACATCGATTTAAAAAAAAATAAGTATAGAAAAAGAAGAAAAAAAAGGAAGTTATTACAATCGAAAACGCACTTTTCAAAAACAAAAGGTGACTTTTCATTTCTTTCATATTTCAACTTCTTCCTTTTCCTTAATTCATGCTATGAATAAAGTCGTTCTGTTTCGATCTTAGCGATATAAAGTGAAAGAATTTCTTGAATTAACATTTAGCCAAAAAAAAAGTAAAGAAAGTGATGGACAACAGTAGTATTTTTTTTAACTGTGTCAAATAAAATTTTCCATCATAATAATTGAAAAGGCTTTTCGGAAAGTGTTTCTTAATCAACAATTGAACTCAGTAATCAATTTGGCGGAGATTCAAAATTTACCGGTCACATCCGGACAAAATTTTACACGTATGTTGTCCTTTAAAAGTTTGTCTTCAAAGTGTCTTTTTAGATGTAAAAGAGAAAAAAAAGTTCGAAAGAAATACAACGCCAGAACATACCATTAGCATTAAAAGTTTCGTCCTAATATGATACTGGGTATGTATGAAACAAATTTAAAAAGTTTGTTAGGAATGTGGCAAACTTCATAGAGGAGACTAGAAAACTAAGCCGCCATTTGGAAACATTACCAGCGAAAAAAGGGAAGACTTAATAGTAGTTGGAAACACTTTACTGGGCAAAAACTTATGTAAATCCCAGTACTTGCGTATTATAATATTGACATGTTAGTGCACACTACGTCTTTATAGTATTTTACAAATTCTTCCATTAATCCAATCCCAACTGAAGAATCCAGCAAGAATGATGTCTTCTATATAGCGGCAGTGATGGCTGCTTTAATGTTTCTGCTGATAGTTTTGACCTCCGTAATTATTTTCTTTCGCCGTGGGTAAGTATAACCGTTACTTAATTAAAATGCACCATGACAGTCAAGAATATTGGAAAAGCATTGATTCATATTTTTAGTGTACAGTCAAGCTCCACCCCTTTTTACATTCAGATGTATATTTTCCAATGAATTTTGAAGACAAATAGAGTTACATTTAACCCAATGTGAATAAATCGATATTAGAGAGTTTTGCTGAATTAGATTACATTCGTGAAGATATAGCTAGGTCTATATGTGTTGAACTCTAGTTAGGTCTATATGTGTTTTATATCTTAGTTAGGTCTATATATTTGTTATACCTTAGTTAGGTCTATATGTGTGTTGTACCTTCCAAATCTTTTGAGAAGGTTATCTTTCTAAAAAAAAGGCTTAGATTTATAATACCCCTTATCCCTTTTAACATTGAAATAAACATTTGTTAAAACATTATTGAAGACGATTAGAATTAACCAAGGTTGTTTCGTCACCGTCTCTAACGAAAGTTTTGAAAAAAATGACTTCAATAAAACAATTATAAAACAAAGGAATGCATTTGATTTCAATATTTCAACAAAACTCTCTTGATAAAAAAACAGTGTCGGTTGGGAAAAAAAAGTTTCTGTTTTATTCATATGATCATCAAGTTATTGGCAAGAAAGTCAAGAGAAAATATATTAAGCACCAATGAGGAAATTATATATATTTCATGATTTGGTGCAGATATTTAAACTAGTTTAGAGATTGATAAGGACACCAAAGAAGAGAGAAAGAAAGTGAAAAGAAACAAAAGAAAAAATATAAGAAAAATGTGGTTTGAAATCTAATTTTGATATGTTCCATAAAATGGTAACATACTTTTTTTTTTTGAAATATTAAAATAATGGAAATTAAATGAATCATGTTAATGGGTGGATATTGTGCGTTGGTTCTTTTTCAAATTCTTTTCTTGATTTGAATTTACCAAAGTTTTTAACGTTAAATGTAACCAGATTAAAACACTATTCATTTGTTCATACATTTTTTTTTCTCAGACCTACAAAGAAAACCGAAAAGGACGATTTTGAATCTGAAGAAATGTCTGCCTCGCCTGATGGGCAAGATAGCGTTTCGGATGTAAGTTCTGGCAATCCTGACTCAAGTGACGGGCATCCCAGCTTTCATGCTTCTAATGAGTTAGTTGCCAGTCGTTCCAACGTGCATACTACGGATGTCTCAAATGTCAGATTTTCCAACTTTTCTGCAAATTCTGTATCTTTTGCCAAATAATGCGACTTTGCTGATCTTTTTTAAGTAAACATATAGTTTATTTGTTCAGGAAAGTTTGAAATTGAACAAATATTGAAAAAAAAATAAGTGGTTAATTTATATTCTAACCTTAAGGATATTTCATCTTTCAAACTTTAAAAATATGAGATTGAGAAATTATAACGTTACTTTAAAGAAGTTAAATATAATGAGTATTAAAATTGATGACACAATCTTCACATACGAGAGGCTTTCGAGAAGAAATTCTGTTTGAATTGAAAAAATTTTTCGAACTGAAGATATGTTTACACATATTTCTTTCGCAAGTGTTTTGAGAAAGTTTTTAGTTTAACTTTATTACAAAATCATTGTTTAACATAACTTCTATGTCTACATTTTGTATAGTCCATACATGTGCAATTGCTTGCAAGTAAATATTCAGGATTATTTTTTTAAAATCCATTTAAGAAGAGCTGTATTTTTATGTCCATCTTGAAATAAAAGTATGTAATTCAGATTAAAATAGTTTTTATGGATCTTTATCTTATCTTATAAAGCGTTCAATGTAAAACACAAAATATTTTTTTTTCTACAATTCTGAACTGTTCCTTTACAGTTTTATTTTGTAACTATAAAATAGTTTCTCTGGAAACTGTATTTTGAGTTGTCACGATACAAATTTAACATTACATTTTTATGAATTAAAGTTTTTGCTTCATTAAAATTTCACGTTTTCCTGAATTCAAAGAAAAACTGCTTTGGTGCCATAATCTAAAGCGATAGAGTCGACCGATAACTCAGAGTGACAATTCGTGATTGTCCATTCCCTTATCAGCGTTTGAAACTAGTACCAGCAACATTGGCGGTAGTCGTGCTAGCGGTAGTAAGGGTGTCAATGGTGGAATACGCAGTACCGGTTCTAATAGCAGTATTAATCCACCTTGAAACAATTTTAGTGTTAGATCGAAAATTCCTCAAACACGAGCAAAACAAAACTGTATGTCTTAATATTGCTTTAGGATGTATCATTATTGTTTTACAGTGCAGAAAAGCTTAAGTTCTCCAATTTTGATTGCTCCGCCCACTCACTTGATGTTTGCTTAAGTCTTTGTAATCCATATTGTCTGTCTTCTAAATCTCTGTAACTCATATAATAGCCCGCTTACTCAATGTCTGTCTAAATCTCTGTAACTCATATAATAGCCCGCTTACTCGATGTCTGTCTAAATCTCTGTAACTCATATAATAGCCCGCTTACTCGATGTCTGTCTAAATCTCTGTAACTCATATAATAGCCCGCTTACTCAATGTCTGTCTAAATCTCTGTAACTCATATAATAGCCCACTTACTCGATATCTGTCTAAATCTTCGTAACCCATATCTACAACTTACTCGATGTCTGTCTAAATCTCTGTAACTCATATAATAGCCCGCTTACTCGATGTCTGTCTAAATCTCTGTAACTCATACAATAGCCCGCTTACTCGATGTCTGTCTAAATCTCTGTAACTCATATAATAGCCCGCTTACTCGATGTCTGTCTAAATCTCTGTAACTCATATAATAGCCCGCTTACTCGATGTCTGTCTAAATCTCTGTAACTCATACAATAGCCCGCTTACTCAATGTATGTCTAAATCTCTGTAACTCATATAATAGCCCGCTTACTCGATGTCTGTCTAAATCTCTGTAACTCATACAATAGCCCGCTTGCTCAATGTATGTCTAAATCTCTGTAACTCATACAATAGCCCGCTTACTCAATGTATGTCTAAATCTCTGTAACTCATATAATAGCCCGCTTACTCAATGTCTGTCTAAATCTCTGTAACTCATATAATAGCCCGCTTACTCAATGTATGTCTAAACCTCTGTAACTCATATAATAGCCCGCTTACTCAATGTCTGTCTAAATCTTTGTAATCTATATCGCCCACTCACTCGATGTCTGTCGAAATCTTTGTAACCCATATCTACACCTTACTCGATGTCTGTCTAAATCTTTGTAACCCATATCGCTCACTTACTCGATGTCTGTCTAAATCTTTGTAACTCATATCGCCCGCTTACTTGATGTCTGTCTAAGTCTCTGCAACTCATATAGCCCGCTTAGTCGATGTCTGTCTAAATCTTTGTAATCTATATCGCCCACTCACTCGATGTCTGTCTAAATCTTTGTAATCTATATCGCCCACTCACTCGATGTCTGTCTAAATCTTTGTAATCTATATCGCCCACTCAATCGATGTCCGTCTTTATCTTTGTAATCTATATCGCCCACTCAATCGATGTCCGTCTTTATCTTTGTAATCTATATCGCCCACTCACTCGATGTATGTCTAAATCTTTGTAATATATATCGCCCACTCACTCGATGTCTGTCTAAATCTTTGTAATCTATATCGCCCACTCAATCGATGTCCGTCTTTATCTTTGTAATCTATATCGCCCACTCAATCGATGTCCGTCTTTATCTTTGTAATCTATATCGCCCACTCACTCGATGTATGTCTAAATCTTTGTAATCTATATCGCCCATTCACTCGATGTCTGTCTAAATCTTTGTAATCTATATCGCCCACTCAATCGATGTCTGTCTAAATCTTTGTAATCTATATCGCCCACTCAATCGATGTCCGTCTTTATCTTTGTAATCTATATCGCCCACTCAATCGATGTCCGTCTTTATCTTTGTAATCTATATCGCCCACTCACTCGATGTATGTCTAAATCTTTGTAATCTATATCGCCCACTCACTCGATGTCCGTCTAAATCTTTGTAATCTATATCGCCCACTCACTCGATGTCTGTCTAAATCTTTGTAATCTATATCGCCCACTCAATCGATGTCTGTCTAAATCTTTGTAATCTATATCGCCCACTTACTCGATGTCCGTCTTTATCTTTGTAATCTATATCGCCCACTTACTCGATGTCTGTCTAAATCTTTGTAATCTATATCGCCCACTCACTCGATGTCTGTCTAAATCTTTGTAATCTATATCGCCCACTCACTCGATGTCTGTCTAAATCTTTGTAACCCATATCGCCTGCTTACTCGATGTCTGTCTAAATCTCTGTAACTCATATCGCCCACTCACTCGATGTCTGTCTAAATCTTTGTAACTCATATAGCCCACTTACTCGATGTCTGCTAAATCTTTGTAACCCATATCGCCAATTTACTCGATCCGTGTATGAACTTTCGCTCATTTCTTCTATATGTGCGTCTTTCTTGGTAATTCGTGTCTTTGCTGGGCCTTTCGTTTTTGTTGTAGTTTTCTTTTTTTTTTCATTTTTTATCGGCAAAGAAACAAACGGCTTTTTGAGGAAATTCGTAGTAAGGCTTCAATTCGTTTTATTTCTAATTACATGACAAAAATAATCTAAAGATAAATTGGGATTTTACAAAAATTAACTAATTATTCTTATTGGCAATTATCATCTCATGAGTACGGCAGAAATCTTATATTTTTTTTTTTTTTGAAATACATGAATTTTTTAAATAGCAATAATTAAAAATCAATCAATCAGGCGCCGTGATCTCTAGGAAAAAACTAGCTTCAACACATATCTATCTCCTTGCTATTTATCATGTTTTACACATCAACGCATCTTTCTTCTTGATGCTATCAACACAAACCATGATGCAAAATCCATTTATGTTGCTGCAACAATTGTCTAGCCACAAGAGAAAGACAGACAGACAGACATTTATGTTGCTGCAACAATTGTCTAGCCACAAGAGAAAGACAGACAGACAGACATTTATGTTGCTGCAACAATTGTCTAGCCACAAGAGAAAGACAGACAGACAGACATTTATGTTGCTGCAACAATTGTCTAGCCACAAGAGAAAGACAGACAGACAGACAGACATTTATGTTGCTGCAACAATTGTCTAGCCACAAGAGAAAGACAGACAGACAGACAGACAGACATTTATGTTGCTGCAACAATTGTCTAGCCACAAGAGAAAGACAGACAGACAGACAGACAGACAGACAGACATTTATGTTGCTGCAACAATTGTCTAGCCACAAGAGAAAGACAGACAGACAGACATTTATGTTGCTGCAACAATTGTCTAGCCACAAGAGAAAGACAGACAGACAGACAGACAGACATTTATGCACAGGCATTTCTACATCACGTGTTTATTCACATGAGAACTAAAACTAGTTCGTCATAAACGCAGCAAACAACATAATATTAAATGCCTCAGGGTTAACGAAGTCTGTTGCATTAAGGGCCCAGAATTGTTCTGAGCATAAAAAACGTTTTATTTTTTTTCTTCTGTTTAAATACTTACGAAATCTATGGCTAGAAACGCGGAGACCCTAAGGCAAAAGCGTCTCAAAGAATGATGTCTTTGTTCTGCTGCTCCTTTGCTTCACAAATTCAGCAAGTTTGCCTGGCTGCTTACAAACAATCCCGTACCACTCAACTGGAACCGAATCAGAGGTTTCTAGAGTAGCGTGGTACAATTTCGTTCGACTCTCTGCGCGCTGAGAATTTTACTGTACGTGGTTTATGCTTTGATCTGCGGCGCACTTGAACCAGATACATTTATGGGTAAAATACTACTATACGATCTTATGAAATAATATTAGACATTTCTCCGGAAAAGTCAACGGATTTGGGAGATTCAGTTTAAAGTTCAACTTTTGTTCTAGGTTAATGCACACTTTTCTCCTACAAAAACATAAAGCTATGGTTTATCATGTGAAATTCGTTTAACAGATCTTCGCAGTTTTAAAATACGAACAATAGAAGCCGCATCTCTGGGTTCGTGCTGCATATTTTTTTTTTATTACATTTTTTTTTTACTAATATTTTTCCCATGCCGCACATTCCTTTTATAAGTAGAGGCTGGCTCAATTCCCTTGGCGATTAGATCATAATTATGAACTGCTGAACTTTTTTTCGTTTTTTTTTTTTCTTAAATACACTTCTTGTATTTCTCATATACATTGAAATGAAGGAGGAAATGTGTGGTGTTGAAATCGAAAGGAAAAGTATAAGGACGGGCTTTTTCTTTAGATAATGCAGAACCAGCCTTACCTTTGAGGGTATTTGGAATTTTAGATAAACTACTGCGTTTGGGGTTTGAAAAGTAATGACATTTATTTGGGGTTTGAAAAGTAATGACATTTATTTTATCAATGCAAAATGTATATTGATTCCTTTGACACTTTTTAATGCCATAAATCTTATAGTGCGCGCTTTAATAGAATTCATTATTGTTGATTTTTTCTTTTTGTCCCTTGAGATTTGGAGAATTGGTGTAGCTAATTTTATATTTCTTATATTTTCAAAATAGCTATTAATATTTTTTTTGGTTTCTTTATTCTTGTATTACATTACTGCGATTTCTTTACAGTGATATAAACAGAAATTACTGTTTTAATTTTTTTTGTGCTTGTAAGGTTTTAGTGTGATTTATTTACAATATTATAGCGTGGAATATATAAGCACATGTAAATATATTTTACACTATTGTGTATTTTTTTTTCAACATGAGAGTTGCTGTCAGGGTCGTTTCTTTTTCATCATTGTCGTTCAAATTTTAGAGAAGCTCGAGATATTAGAAATGATCATTATCATCGTCGTCGTCGTCGTCACCATCATCATCATCAACATCATCATCATCATCATTTTTATCAACATCATCATTTCTTAACCCATAAATATATATATATATATATATATATATATAAGCCCCGCTTATTTTCATGTCTAGGCTTATAATATTGAAAAAAGGAATCCTGCCTTACGAGGACCTTCATGACTTGCTAGATAATCATTCTCAACCTCCCATTTTTCTCCACATTGTGGCGAATTTCGCACACGTTACCTAAATAAATACCCAAAACGACTACATGCAGTCGTGGCCAAAGAGATAAAGTAACTCTTTCATTAGAATCTCCCTAACAAAAAGACAAAAAAAAAGAAGAAGAGGAAGGACTGGGAATTGTACCTCAGTGCTGCCAGGTTATGATCTTAAACTATTTGTGATTTAGGAAACATGATTATCCCGCGACAAGACATCGTGGTGGAGAAGTTTACCTTTGAGATTCCCAGGAATGTTGTTGTGGACATTTAAGGTTCCCTCTGGACTTAGGGGACGTTTAATCATAGGAAGAAGGTGGTCTAGAATTATTTCGTTCTCTCTTTCTCTCTCTCTCTCTCTCTCTCTCTCTCTCTCTCTCTCTCTCTCTCTCTCTCTTTCTCTCTCTCTCTTATCACTTTTGTCTTTCTCTTTCACTCTACATCTCTTTCTATATTTCGTCTCTCTTTCTCTCTAGTTCTCTGTTTATCAATCTGTCTAACTCCCCCTATTTCTATCTATCTATCTATCTCTTTTTTCTAATTTGTTTTCTCTCTAAATGAATTTCTTTCTTTCTTTCTTTCCTTCTATAATGTCCCTTTCTCTGTATCGTTCTCTCTTTCTAGCTGTTTTTTCCTCTATCGTTGTTTTTAACCTCCTCTTAAGCCTATCTTTCTCTATATATAATTATGTCTATCTCTTTTTATTCTTTTTTCCCTTGTATTTTATTTCTCTTCTATCTTTACTATCTCTCTCTCTCTCTCTCTCTCTCTCTCTCTCTCTCTCTCTCTCTCTCTCTCTCTCTCTCTCTCTCTCTCTCTCTCTCTCTCTCTCTTTCTCTGTCTGCCTGACTGTCTGTCTGTCTGTCTCTAGCTCTCTCCCTCTCTTTCTCTCTCTGTATCTTTCTGTCTCTCTATCTCTCTCAATTTTTATCTTTCTCTCTTTATCTCTCTCTCTTTCGATCTCTCTCTCTTTTTCCCATAGTTACATTTATTTCAACTTCAAACAAAGAAGCGATTATTCTAGACCAGCGGCAACCAGGTCCACTACCATCGTGCCGAGGGCTGTCACTTCAAGGATTCAAAAGCTTTACAAGAATTCCCAGGCACACACAGACATTGAGCACAAAAGAACTACTGTAGCATCCTCCTAACCTTTTTTGAGACACCCACACATACACAAGTATTTCTTCATGCCAAATCATCTATTCGAAACATTTCATATTAGGACTGCTTGTCCCTGTGGGCTTATTTCAAGCAGGATTCTTGTTTACGTTAAAAATCTGACCCTTATCGTTTCTGGCACAGTAAGGCCTTCACTCGGATGGGAATGAAAAGCGGAGACCAATATTTCTGTTGTTAAGATAAAACTGATGGGGAAAAAATGACAGACATATGTGATTCCATTTTATTTCACGCCTCCTCTTTAGTTTGCTCAGTCTTAATATATTGACTACCTTTGAGAGCCCAGTGTTTCTGTTCAGGCCTCACTGTTATACAACACTGATACGGTACCTCTCTTTAGTTTGCTCAGTCTTAATATATTGACTACCTTTGAGAGCCCAGTGTTTCTGTTCAGGCCTCACTGTTATACAACACTGATACGGTACCTCTCTTTAGTTTGCTCAGTCTTAATATATTGACTACCTTTGAGAGCCCAGTGTTTCTGTTCAGGCCTCACTGTTATACAACACTGATACGGTACCTCTCTTTAGTTTGCTCAGTCTTAATATATTGACTACCTTTGAGAGCCCAATGTTTTGGTTCAGGTCTCACTGTTATACAAGACTGATACGGTACCTCTCTTTAGTTTGCTCAGTCTTAATATATTGACTACCTTTGAGAGCCCAATGTTTTGGTTCAGTCCTCACTGTTATACAACACTGATAGGGTACCTCTCTTTCTAAGTAGCGTGATGGCGTATTGGTATAAGCTCTGTTATCTTTTAGTGGCAAGGCTACATTGATGGTTGTAATCCTTCAATGGCAAGCATTTTGTGGTCATTTTCAATGAAAGGCTGATCCTAGCATCGCGTGAGCACTACCTAAACACTTATAGTTCTTATTTCATATTTTGCACGGACTGTGAAAGATCTGTAGACTTAACCAAAAGAAAATGCATTTTTATAGTGCTTTATCGCTATATTCCTATATTCTTTGTCGTTTTTTTTTTTCGAGTTATTATCATGTAATTATCTCTTTTTTTTATTTCCAGCTCCTTGCAATTATTTTTCTATCTATCTATCTACTTATCTATCTATCTATCTATCTATCTATCTATCTCTATATATGTATATATATATATATATATATATATATATATATATATATATGTATGTATAAGAGAGAGAGAGAGAGAGAGAGAGAGAGAGAGAGAGAGAGAGAGAGAGAGAGAGAGAGAGAGAGAGAGAGAGAGAGAGAGAGAGAGGCAGAAAGACAGACAGAGACGTTAGCTTTCCGCCAAGTGCAGAGCTAGTTAAATAGAAGCCGACCCCCACACCAAGTGGCCCAGCTGGGATTCGAACTTAATAAAGACCTGCTTCTTGCGAGTCTAAAGCTCTACCGACCGGACTATCTTGCACCTCCATTGATTATTTCTGCGTTGCATTCTTTTACACATCAAAACTGAAATGTTCCATCT
>JAWDGP010005687.1:1370000-1450372 GCA_033675545.1 Elysia crispata
TTGAAAAAATAACTATCAGAATAACTGCACTGCATCAAAGGTAACAACACTGACGTCATCTCTAAAGGTCGTCAAGAGTTTTAGCTGGTGGACGCATAGTTTGGACGCATTGAAAACAATAACTATCAGAATAACTGCACTGCATCAAAGGTAACAACACTGACGTCATCTCTAAAGGTCGTCAAGAGTTTTAGCTGGTGGACGCATAGTTTGGACGCATTGAAAACAATAACTATCAGAATAACTGCACTGCATCAAAGGTAACAACACTGACGTCATCTCTAAAGGTCGTCAAGAGTTTTAGCTGGTGGACGCATAGTTTGGACGCATTGAAAACAATAACTATCAGAATAACTGCACTGCATCAAAGGTAACAACACTGACGTCATCTCTAAAGGTCGTCAAGAGTTTTAGCTGGTGGACGCATAGTTTGGACGCATTGAAAACAATAACTATCAGAATAACTGCACTGCATCAAAGGTAACAACACTGACGTCATCTCTAAAGGTCGTCAAGAGTTTTAGCTGGTGGACGCATAGTTTGGACGCATTGAAAAAAATAACTATCAGAATAACTGCACTGCATCAAAGGTAACAACACTGACGTCATCTCTAAAGGTCGTCAAGAGTTTTAGCTGGTGGACGCATAGTTTGGACGCATTGAAAACAATAACTATCAGAATAACTGCACTGCATCAAAGGTAACAACACTGACGTCATCTCTAAAGGTCGTCAAGAGTTTTAGCTGGTGGACGCATAGTTTGGACGCATTGAAAACAATAACTATCAGAATAACTGCACTGCATCAAAGGTAACAACACTGACGTCATCTCTAAAGGTCGTCAAGAGTTTTAGCTGGTGGACGCATAGTTTGGACGCATTGAAAACAATAACTATCAGAATAACTGCACTGCATCAAAGGTAACAACACTGACGTCATCTCTAAAGGTCGTCAAGAGTTTTAGCTGGTGGACGCATAGTTTGGACGCATTGAAAAAAATAACTATCAGAATAACTGCACTGCATCAAAGGTAACAACACTGACGTCATCTCTAAAGGTCGTCAAGAGTTTTAGCTGGTGGACGCATAGTTTGGACGCATTGAAAAAAATAACTATCAGAATAACTGCACTGCATCAAAGGTAACAACACTGACGTCATCTCTAAAGGTCGTCAAGAGTTTTAGCTGGTGGACGCATAGTTTGGACGCATTGAAAAAATAACTATCAGAATAACTGCACTGCATCAAAGGTAACAACACTGACGTCATCTCTAAAGGTCGTCAAGAGTTTTAGCTGGTGGACGCATAGTTTGGACGCATTGAAAAAAATAACTATCAGAATAACTGCACTGCATCAAAGGTAACAACACTGACGTCATCTCTAAAGGTCGTCAAGAGTTTTAGCTGGTGGACGCATAGTTTGGACGCATTGAAAAAAATAACTATCAGAATAACTGCACTGCATCAAAGGTAACAACACTGACGTCATCTCTAAAGGTCGTCAAGAGTTTTAGCTTTATACATAGAGTTTTATTTTTATTTGTTTTTGTCTGTTATTAGTAAAGTCTGTCTTGACTCTTAAATTATCCTCATTCAAATGCCTAGCATAGAGTCTAGGAAGAAAATAGTGTTAACTTGTGTGGTAATAAAGAAAAAAGTGAGCCTTATTGGTGCTGTGGGGCAGGATATTTGTAGTGATAAAAATCATGATCATCATCATGAATGGCTTTCGAGATCACGACGATGATAGTGATGATTATGAAGATGGTGATAAAGATGCTGCTGCTGCTGATAATGATGATGATGATGGTGGTGATGATGATGATGATGATGATGATTATGAAGATGGTGATAAAGATGCTGTTGCTGATGATGATGATTATAATAAAGATGTTGATAAAGATGCTGCTGCTGCTGCTGCTGCTGCTGATGATGATGATGATGATGATGATGATGATGATGATGATGATGATGATGATGATGATGATGATGATGATGATGATGATGATGATGATGATGACGATGATGATGATGATGATGATGATGACGATGGTGACTTGCATGTAAGGATGATGATGGTAATGATTATGAAGGTGGTGATGATGATGATGATGATGATGAAGATGCTCGGCGTTTCTTCGGTGTGACGTTGCAACACATATTATTATTATTATTATTATTATTATTATTATTATTATTATTATTATTATTATTATTATTATTATTATTATTATTATTATTATTATTATTATTATTATTATTATTATTATTATTATTATTATTATTATTATTATTATTATTGTCATCATCATCATCATCATCATCATCGTCATCATTATTACTATCATTATCAATATGTTTTGAGTTGCTGTTCATACTCTTAAAACGTTAATTTTTCTCCTAAGTTTATAAAGTATTTTTATTCAAAGGTTTTGGATGTGTGAAGGGAACATAGACTACCATTAGGGGGAGTGGAATTTTTGTGCAAAAATTGCCGTCGGCGGGATACGTAATGTGTCCAGTTGAAAAGCGGGCCATTTCGGTGTCCAGCTACAAAGTTTTCGGTACAAAAGAGTGTTCTTGTAGGACCAGGTAATTGAGGACGAGAATGAGTGAGTACATCAAAGGTATAGATGGAAAAAGAAAAATGTAGTAGTAGTAGTAGTAGTAGTAGTAGTAGTAGTAGTAGTAGTAGTAGTAGTAGTAGTAGTAGTAGTAGTAGTAGTAGTAGTAGTAGTAGTAGTAGTAGTAGTAGTAGTAGTAGTAGTAGTAGTAGTAGTAGTAGTAGTAGTAGTAGTAGTAGTAGTAGTAGTAGTAGTAGTAGTAGTAGTAGTAGTAGTAGTAGTAGTAGTAGTAGTAGTAGTAGTAGTAGTAGTAGCAGAGGGCAGAAAAGAGAGAGATAAGAAAAATCAAAAAGGCAAGAGAAAAAGAGAAGTCTCCTGATTGAGTGAGACCGAGTTTTAAAAGCATTAAAGAGAGACAGGTTGTGTGTTAAGCAAAAGAAATATAAATGATATTTAAGGAGAGAGAATGGCTTAGAAACGACGGAACATTGATAGATAGAATTGGAAAGAATAAAAAGTGTTGATTGAAAACTTGGCAACTAGAAAAGTGATAGATATAGAGAGTAGTAGTAGTAGTAGTAGTAGTAGTAGAGAGAGAGAGAGAGAGAGAGAGAGAGAGAGAGAGGATTAGGAGGAGGAGGAGGAGGAAATGATTACTGAGACACAGGGCGAAAAGATAGAAAGAAAAAGGAAGACGTTGATGAATAAAGAGAGAGAGAGAGAGAGAGAGAGAGAGAGAGAGAGAGAGAGAGAGAGATGTATAGGAGAGAGGTTAATAAAGGAAGAAAGGATAAGAGCAAAAGATATGGGAGAGAAATAAAGAATAAAAATATGGGAAATATTTTATTAAGCGGTAGTATGAGCAAAACGAAATTGAGAGAGAAAGACCCAGAAAAGAGGGAAGAGGAGGGGGAGGTAGGGGGGGGGGATATGCAGTTGAGAGAGAGAGATAGAGAGGAGAAAGAAAGACAGAGAGAGAGAGAAGGATGGGGTGTAAAAAATAAAGGGGGGGAGGGAGGGGGCGATGCTGAAACATAAGAGAGAGATAGAGAGAGAGAGAGTAAAGAGAAAGAGAGAGAAAGAAAGAGAAAGAAAAAGAGAGAGGCAGAGACAGAGACAGAGAGAGAGAGTGAGAAAGATAGAAAGATAGAGAGATAGAACCCGAGAGCCGGCAGTAATAATTCAGTCGCAGCATCCCTCCCAAGTCCCAAGTCCCAGTTTCATAACATGAGAAGCCTAATTACCATGTACAGCACAGCGCTTGGAACAAGGGCAGCAATTCTGTCCCAAGTCCCAGTTTCATAACATGAGAAGCCTAATTACCATGTACAGCACAGCGCTTGGAACAAGGGCAGCAATTCTGTCGCCCTCGAGTGATCTGCGGTTGCGGTGACCCGAATCCTTCAGTTTAAAATAAATAAATAAAAAAAAGTTTCGGCTTTCTTTACATGCAATGGTTTACCACATTCATCTACAACGTCCTTCATTACTGACGTCATAAAACTTAGATTAATAAGACGGGACGGAACCAGTATTTAGCAGCACAATTTAGATCTAGACGGATGCCACATTTTGGTTTTTTAGTAGATCGTGGAAGGAAAATTTTAACCTTCTGCTAGAGGTTTATGAAATTCATTCTTGGAGTTGTGCATTTTGGAAATGGAAATTTTAACCAGAATCAGTATTGTGTTGGCAGGTAAGCCCATGATTGTTTTCTGACCTTTTTTATATTCCATATTCTATTTAAGAATTTATTTATGATACATAATTAATGGTAATAAATACTGTCTAAATGTGTTAATTGCTAGGGTTTTTTTTCTACTTTTATCTGTTGGCTTCAAGAATAGAATCTTTTTTTTTTCTTTTAAGATAAATTTTATTTACAATAAATATAAGCCTATATGGAGAAATCGAAATATTTTGGAAAATTTCTTAAATCTGCATTTTATTTGGTTATCAATTTTTATCTTCAAGCTAATTAGCAAGAAAGCAACCTTATCCAAAACTTACACTCTCGATTTACTTAAAAACATGCATTGAGATTTTTCTCCATTCGATGGTCGAGATGTATTGATAAAAAGGCGGTTATTGTGATTATTGTTGTTGTTGTTGTTGTTGTTGTTGTTGTTGTTGTTGTTGTTGTTGTTGTTGTTGTTGTTGTTACCATTGTTGATTTTGTTATTTGTGCCATTGTCATAAGCAAAATCATCACTAACATCATCGTCATCGCCATCATATAGTAGTAGTAGTAGTAGTAGTAGTAGTAGTAGTAGTAGTAGTAGTAGTAGTAGTAGTAGTAGTAGTAGTAGTAGTAGTAGTAGTAGTAGTAGTAGTAGTAGTAGCACAGTAAAAATTATGATAAAAATTATTTTTTATGCTATAAAAACAACACCAGCAGCAGCAGCAACAACAACAACGACTACTACTACTACTACTACTACTACTACTACTACTACTACTACTACTACTACTACTACTACTACTACTACTATGAATAATAATAATAAGAAGAAGAAGAAGAAGAAGAAGAAGAAGAAGAAGAAGAAGAAGAAGAAGAAGAAGAAGAAGAAGAAGAAGAAGAAGACAGAAGACAAAAGAAGAAGAAGAAGAAGAATAAGAAGAAGAAGAAGAAGAAGAAGAAGAAGAAGAAGAAGAAGAAGAAGAAGAAGAAGAAGAAGAAGAAGAAGAAGAAGAAGAAGAAGAAGAAGAAGAAGAAGAAGAAGAAGAAGAAGAAGAAGAAGAAGAAGAAGAAGAAGAAGAAGAAGAAGAAGAAGAAGAAGAAGAAGAAGAAGAATGATTATCCTCAGATTCCATTCGTTTGTTATTGTTTATTTTTTTTATTTATTATTTTTTTTAAATAATAACGTTTTCACATTCACAGTCAGAATTGTTACTATAAAGGACAACATATTCCCCAGGGCACTAGTCGATGTTCAGTTCTATTGTTTTCTTTGCTCTATGTTTTGTTCTGGTTTTTTCTGTTAGAATAGATAATCTAAAGCTGAAGCTGTCAGTTACTGTATGTATCAGTTACTGTCCATTTCTCTTGAGCACAAATGTCCTATACTTGTATAAACTGTATTAATGTATCTAAAATTTCACTTAATTTTCAATCAGAAATATTTACCTATAACGATTATAATTTTTTTTTTCATTTATTGTATGGCATACTTAAATGGTAATTTCTTTTTAAAAGATTAAAAATATGTATAGCGATAATGGAAAAATAAATTTTCTCTAACTTAGATATACTAAAACAGTGACTTAATTTTAAAAGATTAATTAGGCCTATACTAATTGATTTAGTTAAAGTAGTGAATTAACTTTAAAAGATTACTACATAAGTACATTGACTTTAAAAATGTTATTTTCAGTTACCTTGTTTTTTTCAGGGCACTTAAAGAGTGAATGAATTTAAATTTTGTTCAAGTTTATTTTCTCTCACCTTAATATACTTTAATAATGAATGGATCAATATGGGTCTATGTCGATTATGAAAAAGGAATATTTTCTCTTACTTCGCTAAATTTAAATTGTGACTTAGTCTTAAAATATCAAGAATACGATTGTGGGAAGTGTATAAATATTTGCTTAGTTGTCCTGATAAGCTCGGCTGGATGCTGAAGTATTTGGGAGCCACGTTTTGTGGAAAAAATTTCTGTAATAATGTTGTGTGCAGCTGAGTAGAATTGAGAAACAGTAAGTTGTGATTAGAGAACAATTTCTAATTATAGTATGAAGATATCACGAGAGAGAAAGAGAGAGAGAGAGAGAGAGAGAGAGAGAGAGAGAGAGAGAGAAGCCAAGTCTATGGAAGAATTTGCTTTATGTTGCACAGTTCAGATGGATTGAAAGAACGGTAAGATATCTAGTCCTCCTTATAGTGCGGAAATAGCAAGAAAAAAATAGAGAGACAGACAGACAGACAGACAGACAGACAGCAGAAAAATTTGTGAAAGAATTCTCTCGAAGTTTAATCGTTGCATAGGTAATTTTCAATTGTAGTTTTTCGTGTTTTTATCTCGAGATTTTGCTGAAAAACACAGAAAAAAAATTCACTAGATTGTCCATTTTTAGTACGGCTTCGGGTGATCTCCCATCTTGAAACGTGTAAATGTGAGACTTTAACCTTGTCTTTTTTTTTCAATCTTATTTCAATTGTCTTTAAGTTATATGACAGAAATGTAACTTAACCCTACCCTTTGTTTTCTTGAAAGTAGGTTACGCGTTCTTGATATTTCTTTTCAAATTTTCGAAATCCTATTACAATCCTCTTTGATAGCTTTTATTTTATCTGTATTCTTTTTAAATATAAGCTCGTATAAACTTGGCTGAGCGCAAAAATCTTACCCCCTAGGCTTCATTCAATTATTTTCAATAGTTTTAGCTCGCTTTCATTCATTTCAAGGAGGTCTATCCTGATAAAGAGAACAAATAAAAAAAAACTTTCGTAGCAGACAGTCCTCGAAGTTAAAAGGTTGGACTGGTAATGAGAAGATCTAGCGTTCAAACCCTGGATGAGTCTACTAGTTGAGTGATTAGGTCCCACCCAGTCATCTCTACCCTGAACTTGGCAGAGAGACCATCTCCGCATGAGATTCTTTAGGAATTTTTTTTTTCAACTTTCGTATAACTCTTCCAAACCCATCAATATTCATTTTGTTGGATTTGATGTTTGATCAAGCCTGTCCACACGATGTTGACATCAGGTTTTTCACTAATGTGATGCAAACTTTTGCGGAGCTCAGCAGGCGTAAAGCATGGCAGAGGCCTACCATTTTCCAATTAATAGCCTTGATTTTAAACCCACAACAAAAGATCAATGCAAAGTCTTATGGGTTTAGACTCGCCAGTTGCAATAGCCATAGAAAATAGATCTATGATATAATGTCAAAGGTTAAAGAAAGACTTAGAAAATTTTAAGGTCTTGAAAAAAAGGGGGAAAAAAGCTTCAAGATAATTGTGACGTAGCCTTTGTGGCTATAACGAAGTATGAAAGAAAAGAAAAAAAACCAACATTCCTCTTAATAGACCATAATTTTATGGCATCTTTCATATTATGGAATGTTATCTCGATTTTAAACTGATGATAAAATTAATAATAATGATAATTAAAATAAGAATAAGATCTTAAAGAATAAGAAAGAGAAAAAAAGGAATAAGAACAACAACAACAACATTAAAGCAATAATAATAGTAACAACAACAACAACAACAACAACAACAACAACAACAACAACAATAATCATAATAATAATAATAATAATAATAATAATAATAATAATAATAATAATAATAATAATAATAATAATAATAATAACAATAATAATAATAATAATAATAATAATAATAATAATAATAATAATAATAATAATAATAATAATAATAATAATAATAATAATAATAATAATAATAATAATAATAATAAAAATTGCAGTAGTAGTAGTAGTTACATAATATATATATATATATATATATATATATATATATATATATATACATATATTATATGTGTGTATTATATATTATGTATCTATATATCTATATAATAAATTAAATAATATATAGGTCCCTATTAAAACGTCTTTAGCAAAAATTTAAAAACAACTTCATTCTTACCCCCCCCCCGCCCTCCCCCCCCCCCCCCCCTTCACCCTCACCATTTCACTAACGCTTTCCTCTAACTCTGTGTCTCTTCAGCTCTGTCAATTGTGGGCGTGTCCTGCGATGGTCATGGCCACACCCACTCTGCCTGTCAGCTCCGCCTCAAAGAATGCACTGACACTTTCGATAAAAACAGACACTTCGAGTGAGTATTCTGTATATTTTTAACATTTTTTTTTAAATTTTTCCTCACAGTTTTTCTTGTAGCTTTTTAAGTAATAGAAGAGTATAAAGTTACATGATTGCAAAACATTTATATGAGGCTTCAAGCAATTAAAATAATAATCTTTTATATATTTTTTTTTAAATGAGTAGATAGTTTGGGTGTTAGAGCATTGAGTTGTTAATCATGTCTTCAATTATTTTATCATATAATTTTGGTTTTCTCGATTTTCTCAAAAAAAAAAAATTAAAATTGCAAAAATTAATTACACTGTGCCTGTTGTTTTTTCTTCAACTTTCTTCAGATAACATTTATTAATCTCCAATATTCTTACGTAATCCTGAATGTCATAGCCCTTCGAGGCTTTTTTCCCCTTTCGCTTCTAATGAGTTTCCAGAAAAATATTCTACTCTCAAGTCTCAATTAATGATTCTAAGTTGTGGATCGATCTGCTTTATCCTCACTGTAAATCTGTTCTTAGAATTTATGGGATTATTTCAATTTCTTGAAAAGTTTTTTTTTTTTTTTTTTTTTGGGCTTGAATGACCCGTTGCTAATATCGCGTCAGGCCTTGGAGTTTCAGTTATTTTCTGTCTGAATGGGGCTTGTTTGATCTGCCGAAGAGAGAGAGAGAGAGAGAGAGAGAGAGAGAGAGAGAGAGAGAGAGAGAGAGAAAGAGAGAGAGAGAGAAATAGGGGGAGACAGAGGGGGGGGAGAGAGGGGGGAGGGGGCAGAGAGAGAGGGGTAGAAAGAGAGGTAGGAGAGAGAGAGGGGTAGAAAGAGAGGGAGAGAGAGAGAGAGAGAGAGAGAGAGAGAGAGAGAGAGAGAGAGAGAGAGAGAAAGCAGGGGGATACAAAAGAAGGAAAGAGAGGAGGTGGAGAAAGACGGAGAAGGAGACAGGCAGAGAAGAATTCGGGAGATGAAAGAGAGACAGAGAGAGACAGAGACAAACAGAGATTGAAAGAGACTTTCATACGAGAGAAGGAAACGATGGCAAAAAATAAAGGAGTGGTGGTGGTCAAATATGTGGAGTTTTTTTTAACTAAACGGCTTTACAGGCATTGTAAAATTATGAAGGAAGAGGGTGAACACAATTTAATTCTACGTCAATCTAATTGAGACTCACACTCTGAATTAACCGAAATTAAACCTGTTTTACACCCTTCAAGTACCATAAGGAATCGAATGGAATTGAGACTCACACTTTATATTAACCGAATTTAAACCGGTTTTACACCCTTCAAGCACCATAAAGAATTCAATCGAATTATGACTCACAATCTGAACTATCCGGATTGAAACCTGTTAATTTAACCGTTTCGCAGGAATTCTCTGGATGACTACCTGGCATGTCTGCTGCCGATCGACTGCTCGTCCAGTGAAGCAGACGCTCTGGCGTACAAACAGATAGTTGATGAGGTGAAGTGGAGCTTGAAAAACTGTGAGTCTAGGGTTCGATTACATTGAGACCAGATACTTGCAATTTGTGTGTGTGTGTTTGTTTTTTTTGTTTTGTTTTTGTTTTTTTGGGGGGTAATAGAGTTTTTTTGTTTTGTTTTTTTGTTGCTATTGTTGATGTTGTTGTTGCTCTTGGTGTTTTGTTTTGTTTTTGTTTTCTTACTTATTTTGATATGTTTGCTATTGTTGTATATTTTGATGTGGTTGCTGATGTTTTTATTGTCGTTATCTTTGCTGTTGTTGCTATTGTCGTTGTCTTCGTTGCCGTTACTGTTGTTGCTGTTGTTGTTGTTGTTGTTGTTGATGATGTTGTAGCAGCAGTACATCTACTTTTTCCTTCATCCCAGTAAACCATTAACAGCCAGATAAAACATGAAAACAGTGGAAGGATGGTAATCGGTGCCTTACTGGCGGGGGTTACTGTCATGTTCTACAACAACTGAAATTGAATTTTCTGTTCCCATGTCATGTTGTGTATGAGGGGAAAATGTAGTCGTTAGTATGTAATCTGCAGATGAAGACTGTTAACGCATTTTTTTTTAAAATCCTTGTGGCTTATTCGTTTCTACTCATGCTTCTGTTGTTCTTCTTTTTGATATTATTTTTCCTGTGCTGCAAAAAGTTTGATGTTTGTTTAACTCGCTATGCTTTATCAATATTTTTCCTTGTGGTTTCTCATTTCCATTCGTCGACTCGCCTCCATCTTGAATAAAAAAAATAGATTGCTGTGGGCAGTGCATGAAAAGTTGTTATTAAATAAAACCTGGGCCTTGCAAACGGTTTAGGTTGTGATGTAAAGGATTGTAAGACTTTTGTGCTTCCCCTTGACGTTACAGACTGAAGTTGCGTGGTTTATATTGATTTTCCTTTTTGCCTTCTGTTTTTGCAAGCATTTTTAATGTTATATTATTATCGCATTCGTAAAAATTGAAGTTGATGTAGTTTTTATATTGCTTCTGCTGGTAATTTTGTTGTTTTTGTTATTTTTTCATGATCTTCTTCTTCTTCTTCTTCTTCTTCTTCTTCTTCTTCTTCTTCTTCTTCTTCTTCTTCTTCTTCTTCTTCTTCTTCTTCTTCTTCTTCTTCTTCTTCTTCTTCTTCTTCTTCTTCTTCTTCTTCTTCTTCTTCTTCTTCTTCTTCTTCTTCTTCTTCTTCTTCTTCTTCTTCTTCTTCTTCTTCTTCTTCTTCTTCTTCTTCTTCTTCTTCTTCTTCTTCTTCTTCTTCTTCTTCTTCTTCTTCTTCTTCTTCTTCTTCTTCTTCTTCTTCTTCTTCTTCTTCTTCTTCTTCTTCTTCTTCTTCTTCTTTATTTTCATACTTCCACAGATACCTTTGGATTAATGCTATGATATTCTTTTACCATAAAAGGACCTTCTCTCATGGTGTACACCATGCCATGTATCGGTTTTAGCGATTTCTCGGGTTTGATAGATGTGGCATCTGCAACAAAACTTCGGTATTTCAAACATTTCAGATCACCCCATGATTTTTAAATTTATTTCAACACCAAATTAAACTCCCACTTCAAAATAGGAGATCTACACAATGGCTCGGTTGTATATTTTCAAATTGTACCATTCAACCCCCCCCCCCACACACACACACACACACATACATACCTCCTTTTTTTCCTCCTTTCTTCTCAGACAACGAGTTTGATTACGACAGAAAATCTGGTAGCTCGAGTCTCCACTTCTGCAGTCTGCTGATGGTATTATCGGTAGCCGCATGGGCTGTCGGGAAACACTTACTACCAGCCTCGTTTTGAGCTCTTCGCTTTCCAGCAACTCGTCAAGCAACAGAGAGAAAAGATTCAAAGAAAACGACAGGCTTTTAATAAACGACATTCGCAATAAAAGACAACACATATGTTGAACGTCGGAAACGCCCAATTTTGCTGCTTTTATCATGGGAGAATGATTGTGACTAAAATTAAAGACTGGATGGGAAGATGGGCTCAGAAAAAACGAGGGAAAAAAAAAAGGTGAGAGAGGGAGAGGGAGAGAGAGAGAGAGAGAGAGAGAGAGAGAGAAAGAAAGAGAGAGAGACAGAGAGAGACAGAGACAGAGACAGAGAGAGACAGAGACAGAGACAGAGAGAGAGAGGGAGAGAGAGAGAGAGGAAGGGAGAGGGAGACACAGAGAGGGAAGGAGGAAGAGAGAGAGAGAGAGAGAGAGAGAGAGAGAGAGAGACCCTTGGACAGAGACAGAGAGAGACAGAGAGAGACAGAGACAGAGAGAGACAGATAGAGAGACAGAGCCAGACAGACAGAGAAAGAGGTAAAAAAAGGGGCACGCAGACAGAGAGAGAAAGAAAGAAAAAGATAGAGGGAAAGAAAGAGATAGAGAGAGAGAAAGAGAGAGAGAGGGGGAGAGAGAGAGAGAGAGAGAGAGAGAGAGAGAGAGAGAGAGAGAGAGAGAAAGAGAGAGAGAGACAGCGTGGCAACAATCCATAGCGTTTACGTGATTGAATCAATCTTATTCGTCATGTCAAACTTTCAGCGATTTAGAATATTCAGGAAAAATAACAAATCAACACGACCAAACAGGGTCTTATAGAACATAACTTTGTCTTTAAGGGCCATAACTCTAATAATTTTTTTTGTCTGTTTAATTCTAACCCCAGCAGATACAAATTTAAAAAAAAATTAATCAAAAAGAGTTTTTTTGTCGAAAATCAAAATCCGGCTTAAATAGTAATTGATCATACTTTTCATGTTAATTTTATTAGCTTCTATTTGTGTTATCCTTGTTAGTACTATCATAATAATAATAATAATAATAATAATAATAATAATAATAATAATAATAATAATAATAATAATAATAATAATAATACTAGCTGAAGTATATACATATTCCAATATACTGTATTATTCCTTTGACACGGAAAGTGGCCAAACATTTTAAGGCTCTCTGAACAGACTGGTACTGTTGCTACAAACCGCGTTTTATGCAATTGCTATGAGCAAATCTTACCATGTTTTATGAAGTGTCAGGAAAATCCAAATACATATGTATATAAATAATTCATGACAGTTTGTTTACTGGTTGCGATTGTATTATATCACTTTTATATATTGTTTTTCTTCTATGCATTTAAAAAGGACCAATGCAATACATCGCATGGTGAAACTTTCATAGGCATGAACTGACATCCATGAATGCAATACTTCTATGACTCTTTCCCCTTAGTATTAGCAAACTGTGCATAAATTTGTCTGTGTTGAGAATTAAAATACAAAAACATTTTTCTTCTTTAAAAAATATCTTTTTTTCTCTCTTTCTTTACTATAAACATAGCGTTTGAAGTACAGAAATATGATTCTAGTTTCTTTAAAATTAATTGCTTAATTTTTCCTCTCTCTTATGTAAGGGGAACTTACATAAGCTTTGTCTATTTATGAATTTTGTCTCAAGCCCGTGCCAGGCATAGAGTGGTGAATATGGAACGGCCTGGTGTTTTACACCTACCCAAACCACCACAAACGGGCTTCCAATTTCAATGTGGAACATATATTTTTTTGTTCAGGTCAAAAGAGATGCAGATAAAAAGTTACAACATAGCGCTGCAAAGTAATTTGATATCGACTGGAAATTGTGTCGGAGACTATTGATCAATATCATACAGGCTTTTGATGTTTGGTTACAGTAAAGGCTTTTCTTGAAAAAAAAAAAAAAAGTTAAAAAAAAAACAACGTAAAAGCTGGACACACAGTTTTGCTTACTTAAAATGAAGAATTAGGCACTAGATAATAATAGCATGGGACAAGCACTTACTAGGGAAAAATGGATGGATGGAAAGAAAGAAAAGACCTGGAACGGGCTAGGAAGATGGACTGGTCAGTGATGGAACCGAGGGCATTTACCTAATTGTGAAATGTGAGGACAGAGGCGTGGTCACCAACATCAACCATCACTGCACATCCCCTGATGATAAATAGAGTCTCAGTCATAATTCAAAATCTAACACTAGTTCGCTATTTGCACCCATTCGAACACGTTAAAACAAGATTTATTTTCCATAAACTTGTATTATCTGATTTAGAGTTTTGTAGGTTTTCTGGAGTGTTAGTATCAGGAAAGAAAAATCTCACCTCACACTTACTACATTGATTCTAAACTCCTTAAAAGAGAGAGAGGGAGAGAGGGAGAGAGAGAGAGAGAGAGAGAGAGAGAGAGAGAGAGAGAGAGAGAGAGAGAGAGAGAGAGAGAGAGAGAGAGAGAGAGAGAGAGAGAGAGAGAGAGAGAAATGAAAAGGAAAGGAAATAAAAAAAAAATAATAAAATTCAAAGATACAGGGGCCTATACTAGCTCTAGAAAATTAAGAAAAAAAAACATTGACTTGGAAACTAAAACGTTATCCCTGAAAAGATCAAGGATATAAAAAAGACTACTAACTAGAGATTTAAGGATGTACATAATTATGTAGAGCAAAAACTGGGAAGATATAACAAGTCTTGAGTTGTGGTGATATGAAAAGAACAAAAGTTCTCGCTCGATCAACTATTTATATGTCATTTTCTCTCAGATGAATTGTTTCATTTCACACTATGGCATCTTATGATAGGATTGATATGTTAAGTCTATAGTTGTGAAGATATGAATAGAACAAGTGATCTATCTCGAATGAATTGTTTGATTGTATACTACATTATTATAGCATCTTATGAGATGATTGATATGCTAAGTCTAGAATTGTGAAGATATATATAGAACAACAGATCTAAATCGGATGAATTGTTTGATTGTATACTACATATAGCATCTTATGAGATGATTGATATGCTAGAGTTGTGATATAAATAGAACAACAGATCTATATCGGATGAATTGTTTGATTGTATACTACATATAGCATTGATGAATTGTTTGATTGTATACTACATATAGCATCTTATGAGATGATTGATATGCTAAGTCTAGAGTTGTGGTAATGTAAATCAAACAACAGATCTATGTGAAGGGATTTGTTCCATCTTATACTAAAGCCAAAAACTAAGATGGTATATGCTAAGTCTAGAGTTGTGATATCAATCAAACGACATATCATTGTTAAATTAACTGTTTCAATAGCTAAAATAGCATTTGATGTACAGCAGTAGGTGAGATAATATGCTAAGTCTAGATGTGATCTTCTCTTAGACGAGGTGCTCCACTTCAAGTTATGTACTGTATTTTACAGCTCAGTTACTAGAGCATAATTGTCATCCTTGTAGAAGGATTGGGTTCAATCCTAGGTTGAAAAGCGTTTACTCGAATGTCGTACATGAAAATATCTGGTCTGTTGCATATAATAACTCTTTATTGAGCCAGAAAAATTAGCAAAAAAAATTTTAAAAAAAAAGGAAGGAAATTAAACTCAAAGAATGGATAAATATAAACGTAAAAAGACACCACTTTGTAAAAACTGAAACATTTTCAGGCACTGCAACATTATTTTGAGGTAAGAGGTTTATTTTCATATTCTTCAGACAAAGTGTAGAACAATTTTCTCAACATCCATACCACTCATTCTGCAACCCATACCATGAACACAATGAAAGTAAACCCATTAAAATATTACTTGATACAAATCAATATTGACATGTGATACGCTTTTCATGCAGTTTACTACAAGTTTATCAATATCAGCGATGGGTCATGACTCATAAACCAGAGACGACACAGAGGTAACACTCTAAATTACATATCTCAACAACAAACTACCTCCCCACAGTCAAATTCTAAAGAAAAAAAATTTGGACTTTTTGTCTCCGAGTAAAAAGCCTACCACTGTAGTATCCCTCGATGATTAAAATAATCAACCCTGATTCGTCAAAATATTCTTACATTTAACTTGTGACAGGTTATAAACTCTGCGAAACAGCATATTTAAAAAAATAAAATTAAACAAAAAAAAAAAAAAAACAGGAAAGAAAAGTCCTAGAAAGCAGAAATCTGAAAAGTAAGCCCAAAATTAATGACACTTGGAAAAGTTTGAAAAGAATTGAAAAAAAGGAGGGTGTGTGTGTGTGTGTGTGGGGGGGGGGGGGGTTAATGCTCTGGTTCTTTATGCAAGGTCTCATGACCCTTGGTATTGTGTTGATATGCTGCCCAGACTCAGTACAAACAGCAACAAATCCACATTTCCTAAGGAAGTTCCCATGTTCACACAAACTCAAGCCCTTTCAAAACAGGTGTAAATACGATTTGAACATGCAAGTCATTTATAATGATGTGATAATGCTTGGCAATATGGTGATGCCAGTAAAATGAGAAAAATGATGTAAAATGTAAAGACCATGCACGAGTAAGTATGTACAAGACACATATAACATGTAACAGGTCTGTCAGAAGTATAGCTTATGAACATGTGTATATTCTACGCCTCAAGCGGTTAAAATATCTGCGGGATCTAACAGTTGTCTTGTTGAGTCCTAAGTCTTTTAATGGAAAGGGAGATGAGAGAGAGAGGGGGGGGGGGGGAGAGAGAGAGAGAGAGAGAGAGAGAGAGAGAGAGAGAGAGAGAGAGAGAGAGAGAGAGAGAGAGAGAGAGAGAGGGAGAGGGAGGGAGAAATACTCTTTTAACAAGATGGAGTAGCTCAGTGTTGCATGCCATAAATTAAAAACAAGAAAAGGAAAATATTGAGAAAAATAAAAGAAACAAAAAATAGGCCCAGGAGACAGAAGGAGGAGGACGGAGAAGACAGGGTGACAACTTTTTCCTGATATCTATAGATTTGTGTGATCCAGAACTTTCCGCTGAAATCCAATAATGCAACTTTCTAGATGAAGATTCGCAACTCTTTGTTCAATGATGGCCTCTTGATCACATCTGCCTCACACAATGAAGATAGTAAGGCATATTGTCAAGCCTAGACAACCTAACAGAAGCATTTGAACGTCACTATTTCTTGAAAAGTTTTTGGAACAATAAAAAATGGCCATTCTACATTTAGCTGTAAAAGGAAAAAAAAACCCTTAGGGGAGCATTTTGACATGTCAAAGTAATTTAAGTCAGAAAAGATCAATAATGTTCATGATTATTATGACAGACAATCGAACACACAATGATAATCCTAACCCACATTTCACACAAAATGGTTACAAAGATTAATTATTGTATAATTATATTATGTTATAATTCTCAACCATGGAAAGTTAACAACAGGTGAAAAACTGAGCCCTTGCCACTGCTTTGTGACAAAAGGTCTTAGATCAACACTAAATATTGACTGATTGGTGTAGACAGAAATCATTTGCTATGTACAATTCTTCTCCCAATAAAAGAAAACCACCACTTAAAAACAACATGAAAAGAAAACCTCATAAAAAAAAAGCAAAAAAAAAAAAAAAGAACATCCACCAGGTAGGTACAGTAATATTTCCAACGTGCAATATGGATTATACGTTTAAAACGTACTCCACTTGTATTAGTTACACTTCTATAAGTAGAGTGATAACCTTATCATTATCAAACAACGAAATATATTTTCTTCTCACCGATTAGTACTTTCATTTTATTATTTGTTTGTAAAGTTCGACGTACTAAGAGCTAAAGTTGTAAATTAATTGTTTGAACACTGGCCATATTTAGCTTCCAACCCTGACATTATACTTATTTTATACATGGGAAATTTATTTCCTTTTAACATCTTACTTTTCTTAATTAAACTAAGTGGAGACCTCAATTCAATACTTATAGATATGAGTTATAATTATTCTATATGTGGGAAATTTCTTTCCTGTAAACATCTTACTTTTCTCTGTACCACTAGGCAAAATAAGTTGAGACCTTGATTCTATACTTATAGATATGAGTATTTTTTTATACTTCAGCAACAATGGCCATCGCTATGGCAGTGATCACCGGCCACTATACGTTGATGTTAGACGAGTAGATCTAAGCTCTACACCTATGTTGAAGAACTTTGGACACTTAAGCTAAAATAGTAATTACTGTGGTTATGGTCAAAGACAATTAACATGTATGGAAAAAAAGGGTGAATGTCAGAGGATGAGAAAAAACATAAAAATTAATTGCCCAATGATTTCAGTATTCAATTCACTTTTGAAATTAACCTTGCCAGGTATTAACAGATTATGTTCATAAAATATGTTTTGTTCAAAAAGCTCAAATGAATGATGTTAAAAAAAAAAAAAATTAAAATAGCCAACCACAAGAGGCAAGAGCCTAGTAAAATATGAATAATTTTTTTTTAAACTTTTTCATCTGCACCTTGTAAAATTATAAAATAGGCTTGGAAGCTTTGATTTGTAACACAGAGTGGTGGGGTATATATAACATGAGTATGTTATCACAACAAAGAATAAAATGGGGGAGAGGGAGTGAGAGAGAGAGAGAGAGAGAGAGAGAGAGAGAGAGAGAGAGAGAGAGAGAGAGAGGAAGGGAGAGGGAGACACAGAGAGGGAGGGAGGAAGAGAGAGAGAGAGAGAGAGAGAGAGAGAGAGAGAGAGAGAGAGAGAGAGAGAGAGAGAGAGAGAGAGAGACCCTTGGACAATATCAAACAGCCTTTTTAGGCATTCAGCACAAAAGTCCAATATCAAAAAGGAAATCACATAAATACATAATCATGTGAGAGTCAATGCTACGGCACATACAAAATTCATTGAACCCCATTCACTTCAACATATTTGCTCATTCACACAATCAAAAGTATGGTCAGAAATTTATAAATGACATTAAAAAAAAAAAAAAAAACATTTAAGAGAAAATTAGAAAATTCAAAGATTACCCTGAAAACCATAACACGTATAATATGTTTAGATTTATGTATTTAAGTGTGGATATATGTACATTTAAGGTAGGAACTCACTTGTAAAGGAAAAGTAAAATATTCTGCCTTTGGATAAGATTCATAATCAAAACTTGCAGGAGCTGATCTGACCAATATCTTAAATGGCACAAATTTTGACATTTGCCTGATTTGGACTGGGAGCAAGACAAAAGTCTGTACGCACAGCCTCCCTAGTCTACAGAAATGACCTCTGGTCAAGACAGTTCAACCTGTGGGTGATCACGTGTCCAGTCATCCAATACCAAACACACTTCATGAGAAACCAGAACAAATCTATGTCTGGGATTAAACACTTGGCAACCTCAGAACTTTCCATATAATCAAGGGAACTAATCTATTTGGTTTGCATCAAAAAATATTTTTTTCAGGCATGCAAGGGCAAATACAATACAAGTTTAGTCCCTTGCAGTTTAGAATTCTTCATAAATTTATTTCTTCATTTTTAAAATTTATGTTAAAAATCTTAAAGTTGACTTTTTCACCCTCTACGAAGGCACCAAATTTTTACATTTATTTTGTAATCAAAAACATAAAAAACGTCAAATTTCAGACTATTTTTTTTTCTTTTTATTCATCTACCTGCCTCTCATTACTCCTATTTTTACGACCTTTTGCTTATTCTCCTGTGGACTAACCCATATTCTGGCAAATCAACCAATATGAATACAAACATAATTTCTACTAATAGTTTTTCTTTCACAGATATTGGAACAGATGTGAAGATTCTGTCAATGTGCGCCGATTGTAAGTTACAACCAAGAAGTGTCAACATTCTTCCATTGGGACAATACTTATGTAAAGCCGACTTTTGCTATTCCCATATTGACAGTTCCATCAAGAGCTTTCCTGCTTTCAAATCAGCAAACAAAATCTTTTAGACAAGACTTTTCACCACCTAAGCCAATCTATGCATTCTGTAAAAAATCGAATCAATTGAGATTAAAAAATGGTTTAGGATTTCTGTAATGAAAACTGATTGCGAGTGATTCAGGAGCATTCTCTCCTTCATTGAATCGAGAACGAAGTTTGACCAACATTACTCTGGCATGAACATCAGAAGTTGAATACATGAATGGCAATAACTGATAAGTAAATACAGTACACCTCAAATTCAACAAACTCAGATTCAAAGAACACCTTGCATTCAATGAAAAGAGTAAAATCCTCGTTTTTTTTTTCCCCTTCTTTGACTCTCTTAAAATACCTTGCATCAAAAAAACTTATCTCAGACCCGTCCTCAAATTCAAGGAAATACAAGTATTGGCAAATTCATTACAGAACGCTTTTCTGCTAAGAAACTATGTAGTTGAAATTCAATCAAAAAGTCCCCTGACAGCTGTTGAGAAATGCTTGAAGTGTATAGGTGTTGGGCACCCATTATAATTATATTAAGGGTAAGGGAGAGCAAAATATTGATATATAGTGATAAGATAATAAAAAGAGGGGGGGTAAGTGGGCAGGGAGCTGCAGCAAATGCATGGGGAGATCATGATACAGATTTAAAGAGCCAAAGCCGCAGTAACTTGGGCAATGGTGGGTAGGGTAAAGAGTGGCTTTATAGATACGAGTTTAGTTGATAAAAACAAGGGAGATAATAGTGTGGAACTCCACTTTGATTGGTTACTTCCCTTGTGGTGCCTTATGTCATGGCTTCTATGAACCTAGCATTCAACGAACTGTTTGAAATGACCGAACTATTTCGTTGAGTCCGATGAGTACTGTATATATATATTTACAAAAGTCTTACACAATTAGTTTACAACAACAAGCAATGACAAACATCTGCTCTATATTATTACGTGCATTAAGTTGTTGTTGTTTTTTTTTTTGCGTGTGTGTTTTTTAAATTCAAAAACTTTCCAAACCCAGACAGCCATAAATGATAAAATATGAGATGACACAAACATTTCCAGACCCTATTTACAACATAATTCAGTAAGAACCAAATGAAGAATTACAAAAAAAGACAAAACCACAACACCAACAACAACAAAAATTTGTTTCTGAAGGATAGCCGGGGCAAACCAGACACCAAGTCAGAATTTAAATCGATATTTGTTCAAACCATGATAAAAGCAATGAAAGCTACAGAGACAAAAAGAAAATTGTGAAAAAAAACTAGAGAAGTCATACTTGGAGAAAACTGAGAAATGTAATAAACTTTTTAGCCATCTAAGATATGCAGATGATACTTCTCTATTAGCAGGATCTGAAGAGGATTTACAAAGGCTCCTAAATATTGTTGTAGAACAGAGTGAAAAATGGGATTGTCTCTAAATGTAAAAAAGACTGAATGTATGGTAGTATCTAAGAAGAAAAACAATCCAGAATGCAAGCTTTTTAGCAAGGGAGAACAAATCAGGCAAGTACAGAAATTCAAATACCTAGGATATACATTGACATCTGACGGTAAATGCAGGACTGAAATTAAGAAGAGAATAGCCATTGCAAAGGCTTCTTTCCAAAAAATGAGCACCATTCTTAAAAATAGAAATATATCATTTTCAACCAAATTGAGGGTTTTGAAAACATAAGTGTGGTCTATACTTTTATATGGATGCGAAACTTGGACAATAACTGCAGAAACCAAGAAAAATTTAGAGGCAGCGGAAATGTGGTTCTACAGGAGAATGGTAAGAATATCATGGAAAGAAATGAGGACAAATGAATCTATATTAGAAGAAACGAACCAAGAGAGATACCTCATAAACACAATAAGGAAAAGGCAACTGAAATTTTTAGGACACATATGTCGTCATAAGGGACTGGAATTTTTATCTCTTACAGGCAAGATAGAAGGTACAAGAAGCAGAGGTAGACAAAGGATTACATTTCTTGATAGCTTGAGCTCTTTTGTGACAGGAAACAACAAAGACAACATAGCCTTACTGCGGATGACGGAAGATAGGGACAGGTGGAGAATCATGATCGCCGATGTCTGTTCCAGACAGGGCATTTGAGAGAGAGAGAGCCATCTAATCCCTGGTAAATAGCACACATTACTGTTGCTAAACCCGGTCTGTTAAACCTTGTACCTTGCACACAAGTAAAACTTTTATTTTTACATTTTCATCGATTTAAGTTTGTAGATGGTATAAGTGTAACCTAAATTTTTCATCAGGAATTAGACAATCCTGGTTTTGTTTATTTCGTCAGTACTTTTTTTTTAATTTAAGCGTTTATGTTTTTTAAGGTGGCCCTCAATTTTTAGGCTCGATGACTAGTTTAGACAAATTACTGGTTCCACATTTTTCCCTGCATAAAACAATTTTTTTTAAACATTTTATATGTTTCACTGAGACATGATTCAAAATCTAACACAAGGTTGGGGAACCAGAAACTGAGAAAAATGCTTATGAAGTTAAGAAAAGTTTTCGTACAAAATTGCAGGTATCTTCATAAAAACACAAAAAAAAATCCCAATATAAAGGTTGCTTTTGAGCTGTGAAACTTTCTGACCTGACAGAAAAATGGAGGATTATTCATGAGAAATTGAGATTTTTTGTGGCCAACCTCAAAAAAATCAAATTTTTTTTTTTAATTTTAAGCCCAAAAGCTCAATTTTTTAACATTAATTCCTACATGAGCCTCAAAAGCCTTGGCACCTCACATTTACTTCTTCAATTCTTAACCCAGCGTCACTCAGCTTTAAGTTAACCCCTGTAAACTTTATTTGCTGGGCTTAACATAACTTGCACTTGGGCTCCTACGCCCAAATAAACATTTTTACACCCACTCATTATCTACATGCTTATGTCGTTATTTCTGCACATATTGTGTCACATTTTCACAGATCCCTATGGAAAAAAAATCTTTTGTTCATATGTCTCTAAATCTATATTTGACAATGGAACATTAGCATCAACACATGGGTCTAGATCTAAGAGCTCTAGACCTATCACTTATGTCAGATGAACCACTAGGTCTAGAGCTAGATTTAGATCTAGATTTATCTTTATATCTCTTTTTTTATTCTTCTTCATTGTCTTGATAACTAGCACTTAAACCCTCTTGATTATCAGAATTATCAAGATCAGCTGTGAACAGATGTTGACATTTGCTAGCTACGTCTGTTGTATAATAAGGTGAGAAACAGACTGTCTCATACTGGAAAGATTGATGGAATTCAAGACAGCTTCCAGTCAACTGGCACAGCCATTCTGAAAAACGGCATTGGACCATAAATAGTTTGACGACTGAAGCTGGTCAGTTGAAAAAATTTATCAACAGCGTCAGTTAGAAACGTCTCAATTTTCGGTTTAGTCAGAGCGACTGCAGAAGTGCACTCCGTGTTTAGAGCATTGGGGTGGTCGGGCTTCCACGAAGCTCTAACACAGTTCATCTGCTTTAGCTATTGAGCCACCCTGAAATAAAATGAAGCACATCAAAAAATTGCAGCCACAAAATTTTTCACTGTGATGAGTAAAGGAAACAATTAATCAATAAATAATTTGTAGTGAACTGGTTTGAATTTTTAACTGACAGGAAAAACGTTTTGTCAAGAAAAAAAGACTAACTTTTTCAAAAAATTGACCAGTCATTTCCATGTTGTTTGTTTTTGTTGTTGCTAAAATGTTTCAGGCAAAGAAAACAATTTTGAAAAAGACATTACAAAAGATGTTTCAAAAAAAAATTTTTTTACCCTCTGTTTCCTAGGTAACTCTTACAGAAGTATTGTTATGAGAAAAAAACATGTTGGGTTTCCAAAGGAAAAGTCCAATTTTCTGAAAAAGCTAGTCTTATAACAGTTACATATATAGTCTTTTTTCTTGTAACTGCCACATGCATCATCTTCTAGTAATGTGTAAATTAAACAATATTGTAAGGTTTTTCAGGACTTAAGAATTGTGAGGCAATATTTTTACTTGCTAACCATTTTCATTAGGCCAAAATTCTTGTAAGAAAATATGGATTTATCTTTACTACTAGGAATACTTTATCTGAAAAAAAAATCTACAAGTTATGCACATGGCAATGATTTTCTACTGTGACATAAGAGTAGCTGGCGAGATCCTTAATAAAAGGAGAAGAAAGAAAAAAAGGAGAAATTAAACAAAGAAGTAAATGAAAAATATGCTGCTTTCTCCAACAAGCACCCACTTTTCTCACTTCACACCAGGGTAGTAGATCTGAAAAGTTGAATCAAACCACAATTTTTTTTCGCACACAATTTAAGAACACAATTCGGAGGCTTCTGTCTCATGATCCTCAGTGGATTACGAAGAAGGCAATAGAGAGGCCCTGGTGAGGGCATGGCTTTGACAAGTCACAGAATGAAAAGCAATAATAAACGTTCCATGTGACTTTTTTTGAGGCGCTCAAATCCTTGAACACGTCTTCCCATACAAGCGGTTTATCATCACACATGATGAAACTACTTAGAAACCAGCACAGCCAGGGTTTGTACCTCGGAACATTTGGTCGAAAAACCTAACGTCTAACGCCTCAAAACCCACAAACACTTACTCTACTGCTGTATAGTAGTGGGGATACAAAAATATTCACATTCCAGTCTCAAGTAACATCATTAGTATGACTTGAACAAGCTTCACCCGGCCTGCATTAAAGCTGTCTTCCAGTCTCATACTTATAGTATAACATCTTCCGATGTGCGGCTTGAACAAGCTTCACCCGGCCTGCATTAGAGCTGTCTTCAAGTCTCATACTTATAGTATAAGACCCTCCAAGGTGTGGCTTGAACAAGCTTCACCCGGCCTCCAATAGAGCTGTCTTCCAGTCTCATACTTATAGTATAAGACCTTCTAAGGTGTGGCTTGAACAAGCTTCACCCGGCCTCCAATAGAGCTGTCTTCCAGTCTCATACTTATAGTATAAGACCTTCTAAGGTGTGGCTTGAACAAGCTTCACCTGGCCTGCATTAGAGCTGTCCTCCAGCCTCATGCTTGCTGCAAGCTGATAGCACAAGGCCTTTGTTTTAATATCCAGCCTGGCCAGAGAACATTTAGAATCTACTTTTGCTGCAGGTTTGACAGTATGCCAATGTTTTTTTTTTATTTAGTCCTGTTGACTCTACATTCACAAGAAGCACAAAAAACGCTTAATGTGTTGTCCCATGATTATATTTCAGGTAATATTGCCCACATCAATTACAGAAGGTCAATTTTTACCAACTTAGGACCCATTTATCACAGCCTGCTATTTTCTCTAGCAGCAGTGAGGAAGCACAAAAGCCCCTTATGTCTTTGTTTCATTTGGTCTCTATCTTGACTCACACAGTATAACTATAAAACTTTTCTGGTTCTTGTTGGGTTTTTTGTGGATTGTTAGAAAATATCCTTATTTTTTTCCCATCAGGTCCCAAATTGTTGGCTTTTAACAAAAAACCAAAGTTTACCCTGCACAATTACAATCACAGGAGGGAAAAAAAAAGTCACCACATCCGACCTATGCAATTAACTTTCGAAGCACAATATCCGCTCAGGGAACAAAGAAGTCAAATCTACCTTATACAGTAAAGGCATTAACTACAACATCCTTTCACTGACGGTAAAGAAAAGGACCATGTTTCCCTAAGAGTACAATATTTAGTTACAGAAGGGGACAATCCAACTGACCCCTAGGCCCGTATTTGGTCACTTTCAGAGAATACTGATAAGCCAACTGCAGCTTATACAAAAAATCCAGAGAGCACTAGACCGAGTCCAAACGGGAAAAAAGCAAGTTGAATTCTCCGCCTGCAGACCCAGAATCAAGACATGTAGAACGAGAGGCCGGGTCTAATCTCCGCATTGGGCATCGCCTGGAGCACCTCGTCCAGAAGCTGCAGGGGTCGGTGAAGCTGAATCTCTATCCAGCACGGCGTCTCTTTGATGCTCTTCCGGGGGTAGTCCGGGCCCCAACCCTTCACGAAGCTCAGCCGGAGTAGACACAGGCGACGAAGGTCATCCACGCCGATACCTGCTGCTGCAGACAGGTTAGCTGAGGAGAGACAAAAAATGCTTGACAGAGAATGGGAAATTTTTTTTTTAATCTGTTTTAACCATAAAATCGCAGGTCCCTTCAAGCTTACCAAATAAACTAACATAAAAAAAGGGTAAGGCTTGGAAAGTGGGATCCAGATTGGATTCATTGACAATGGTATCAGTAAAACCCTCCTTAAAAGAATATTCAGGGGACATTCACCTTGTCAAAGATCTGAAAGAAAGCAACCAATATCTGACTGAAAATTTTATAGAAATTTCTAAAAGACTTTGCTAGCACGTTTTCAGAATGAAAGGCGAGGCCATTGTCAGGTTTTCCTGTACTAATCAGCAAGTACAAGGTTTCATTGCTACATTAATAAATTTACAACACTTCCATACAATCATTGGTTATTTTAGTCTAATAGATAATTTAGTCCTCTAGAAGCAGACGTAACAAGATCACTCATAAAAAGAAAAGGTAAATGCTGATAAATCTTTTTTGGGCTTAATATGTAAGGGGAAAAATTAGAACATCTTTTGACAACTGGGATGATCGAAGGAAAACAGCGAGAAAAGATGTTGGATTGACTAACAAAGTGATTAAATCTTAGATGAGTGACAGGGATAGAGATGTCTGGAAGGTCATGATCGCCAACGTTAAAGAGCAGGACACCTGATTGATTGACTAGAGTAAACAAAGACCAACAACATGTCTACAGTGACCGAGACACTCACCTCCTACAGCGGAGTTCCCTGCTATACTGCCTGCCACTGCCGCAGCCTAAACAGGACACCTGATTGATTGACTGGAGTAAACAAAGACCAACAACATGTCTACAGTGACCGAGACACTCACCTCCTACAGCGGAGTTCCCTGCTATACTGCCTGCCACTGCCGCAGCCTGAACAGGACACCTGATTGATTGACTACAGAAAACAAAGACCAACAACATGTCTACAGTGACCAAGACACTCACCTCCTACTGCGGAGTTCCCTGCTATACTGCCTGCCACTGCCGCAGCCTGAGCAGCTTGCGCAGCCTGCGCTGTAGCTGCCTGCTCCTGCATCTGCCTGTGGCACTGTCTGATATCAAACACCTGGCCACAAGAAATGGAAAGAGTATGTATAACAAAGGCCTGGTGATATGTATTCAAATTTCAAGGATAAAGTTGGAGGAGTAAGAAGGGCATGTTAAGACTTAGAGATCACTGACGGTATAATATTTGTCTTGCACACCGTCTGAATGAGTCAAATGTCAGCAACATCACATTAAAAGGTTTTGATATTCGGAACATTGCATTTAAAAAAAAAAAAAACATCTAAATTGGAGAAAATTGCATGAAATTACAAGTATTTTCACAGAAGATATTGTAGTTCTGGCAGCATTGAAATTTTAAGAACTTTATAAATTTGACTACTTCTAAATTTTTATTCTTTTTTTAAATTAAGATTTCTCACATCTAAGTCATATATGTGCTATTAATCTATCAGAATTAGTTTATATTATATTACTTACTTACTTACTGCCCTTTTTGCCGTAGGCAATTAGGGCAGCATTATATTATATTCCTAGACATTTAATGCCAGCCCAAACCACAATAAAGGGAAACTCCAAATGCACACTTTTTAAGGATAGAAATTTGTTGAATTCGTTCATATTTCATTCCTAGACATTTCATACCAGGCCAAACCATAATAAAGGGAAACTCCAAACGCACACTTTTTAAGGATAGAAATTTGTTGAATTAGTTCATATTTCATTCCTAGACATTTCATGCCAGCCCAAACCACAATAAAGGGAAACTCCAAACGCACACTTTTTAAGGATAGAAATTTGTTGAATTAGTTCATATTTCATTCCTAGACATTTCATGCCAGCCCAAACCACAATAAAGGGAAACTCCAAATGCACACTTTTTAAGGATAGAAATTTGTTTACTTAGCTCATATCTCATTCCTAGGCATTTCATGCAAGCCCAAACGATATTAAAGGAAAACTCAAAACCCACACTTTTTCAAGATAGAAGTTTGTTGAATTAGTTCATATTTCTTTCCTAGACATTTAATGCCAACCCAATCCACAACAGACGGAATTACCAAATGCCATCATGCCACTCACCTTGATGTAAGCCGTAGGGTATATTTTATGGACAGCATCTCCTGGTGCCCTGCCGGCCTCCCTGTCAAGGTAGAAACTTTGAACAAATACGCTGTGGTCGGAGACACAGCGGATCCAGACGTCTCCCTCAGCCCGGTAGTCCAGCTCCACGCCCTTACCAATATGGAGTCTGCAGAGAGGAGGTGTGAGATAACGTGGCCAGTTGAATCAAACTCACATCCTCACCAACCACATTAGAGGCCCGCTTTAACCACACCATAAAATGGTTTCCACACTGTTATTTGTCGATTTAGATCTAAAAACTGCAGAGTTATTAACTTCTTTGCAATCAACTTCTGGCGCTTGAGGTGGCTGTTCTTTTTTCGCAGACCTAGAGGTAAACTTAGTGTAGGGTAAGGGTGGTCTCTGACACTGTGGATTAGCCTGTTTAGATGCTGCTTGTACTATGTATAGTGCTCAGTTTGCATTGCTTTGATTTGCAAACTGCCAAAAATAAAAGGTAATGAACAAAAAAAAAAAAATGCTATATGATAGATTTGGCATTGAGTGAGGTTGATTTACATATTGATTTATCAAAATAAAAAAATAAAACTGCTATGATGGCCTGGGCATCAAGAGAAGTTGGCTTGTAAATTAATTAATTTATCCAAAATATTTTCTAAAAAAAAAAAGAAGGAAATAACACAACATCTTTGTGCGCAAAACAAGTAATACACTATTTGGAATGCTCGCTACATCTCATCATGAGAAGCCTTACCGAGCTCGTTCACTAGCATCTGTGCGGTGGACATTGGACAACTGCCCTAGGCAGAAGCGGTCAATGCTGGACGGGTCAGTGTAGCCGTCTACTGTGACCGTCTTGACCGAGTAGGGAACCTTGAAGGTTTCGCCGACTTGTTGATCCAGCTCGAAGTACGTCTGGGTACACCAGAACTCTGGCGCTGAAGTTGTGTGACAAGAGAATGAAGTCGGTTAAAATTAATTCATTCAATAAACTGAAGTCTTTGAACAACTTGACATAGCAAAACAAAATTTTGCTCAAAGTCATGAACTGCAGAGCATCTGTATAGCTAGTGACACTTATTGAACATGGTTAAAAGGTAAACTAACAGGGGGAGTCGGTGGGTGGGTAATTTAGTCCATCACAAGACTTTGATTTCATTGTATAGAAGTTCTTTACAGCTACAGACACTTATTGCATATAATTATTAGGTGAACAAATAGTGCCGGAAAGGTGGGTGGGTAATTTAGTCCATCATTAGACTTTGATTTCATTGTATAGAAGTTCTATACAGCTACAGACACCTATTGAACATAGCCATTAGGTGAACAAATAGTGCGGGAAAGGTAGGGTGGGTGGGTAAGTAATTTATGCAAACAAAAGACTTTGATAACTATTGTTCAGAACTTCTGTACGGCCACAAATACCAAATTGCAAGATAGTTATTCGGTAAACAAATAGATCAGGAAAGGTAGGGTGAGTGGATCGAAAAGTGATTTAGTCCTATACAAGACTTTGATAAACACTGTACTGCTAGACACCAATTGCAAGATAGTTATTAGGTGAACAAAATAGATCAAGAAATCTAGGGTGAGTGGGCGAATAATTTAGAGCTACACAAGACAGATAACTATTGTAAAGAACTTCTGTACAGCTGCAGATACCTACTGCAACATATCTGGTAAAACAAACAGGGTGAGGTAGATAGGGTGGTTGTGTGAGCTACCATGGGAAGCTATGGACCCACTACCCCACAATCTACCAGACCATAGACAAAACGGCCCCTCAGTTTTCATCTGTTCTATGTCCAGTTTCCCCAAAATTAGAGCTAGCTTCAATTTCCATCCCCTAAAAACATTATCTATATGCCCTGTTAATTTTGCAACCAACAGTCAAGCAAAATGGGTCAAGTTCTCTTCTATTTGTTCTTTGTCCAACATATAGGTGTAAGGTGAATGGAAGTTAAAATATAAGACCCTTTTCCTCAAAACTACGTCATGTGGACATAGAAAAAATGAAAACTGAGGATTCAAAAAATCAGATCTTCCAGGACCAACTTACGCGGCTGGTTGGTGAGAGGCGCATGCGAGGCCATGTCACCTGGCATCGGGTTGTTGCTGTTCCCTGGGGATAAGGAAGTTCACAAACAACAAAATGTAATGATTGCATGAAGACAGCATCTTTAGAATTAAAGGACAGAAATTAACAGCTAGAGAGGCGGAGAGAATAGATATCAACAGCTAGAGAGGCCGAGAGAGAATACAAATTAACCACTAGAGGGGTGGAGACTGATGTCTCGCAACAAACTAAGCTGAGGATGCCCTTGGCTCCACAAGCTGTCAAAGGCCTACTGTCCATGTTACAGCTGTAGCAGCATTTTTCATAAAAAAAAAAGTAACTGTTAAAGTCACGATTGTATTAAGCCGTAGCGTATTCAAATCTTTTCTTCATCGAACGTGCTCAAAAGTGTTTCTGTCTAGGGCTGATGTTAGTGGATGAGACTCAATTCCCAGAATTTCCAGCATGAGTTTCAGATTATTGGAGAGAGAGGAATGAAAAACTCACAGTAGTTGATGTTCTGTGAGTAGGCTGGTCCTCCACCCTCTGCCCATTGTCCAGGAGAAGCTGATACAGAAAGAAAAACAAATAAACGAGAAAAAAAAAAAAGAAGTATGATTAAGGTTCTACTTTATCATTTTCACAAAATTCAAAAAAAATAATGCTGTAAGTGTAATAAAAAAAATGCTGTGCATTCTTTGGTAATTTCATGCCCTGCTGACACATCTACTTAAAATTTTATTTTCAGGCTCCCATTTGCCATTTTACCAAACAATAAAAAAAATGCTGTGAATTGTTTACTAATTTCTTGTCCCACAAACACTTTTTACTTGCATAGATTGTATAGTTCCTTGCATTATCTGGTCTAAAAACAAAAAGAAAAAATTTTATCGACGCTAAAAAACAAAAAAAAAAACATATTGCAGATGGTGCCTCTTACTTGAATAGTCATATCTGCAAAAAAGTTTCAGTCTAGAGAACCAGTGTTGTGGATACAGCCTTCCTCCACAGTATCCATCTTGTGGATAGTGCTTAAGACTAGAGGATCCACTTTGTGGATAGTACTCGATTTTACGACAATAATTTTGTGGGCAGTGTTCTGGTCTGGAGCACCCATCTTGTGAAGAGTATACTTCTTTACTGCAACAATATTGTGGATAGTGCCTTACTTCACAGCACCAATTTTGTGGATAGTGCCTTACTTCACAGCACCAATTTTGTGGATAGTGCCTTACTTCACAGCACCAATTTTGTGGATAGTGCCTTACTTCACAGCACCAATTTTGTGGATAGTGCCTTACTTCACAGCACCAATTTTGTGGATAGTGCCTTACTTTACAAAACAAATTTTGTGGATAGTGCCCTACTTTACAAAACAAATTTAGTGGATAGTGCCCTACTTTACAAAACAAATTTAGTGGATAGTGCCCTACTTTACAAAATAAATTTTGTGGATAGTGCCTTACTTCACAGCACCAATTTTGTGGATAGTGCCTTACTTCACAGCACTAATTTTGTGGATAGAGTTCCTGCCTGAAGTACCCATCTTGTGGATAGTGCCCTACTTTACAAAACAAATTTTGTGGATAGTGCCCTACTTTACAAAACAAATTTAGTGGATAGTGCCCTACTTTACAAAATAAATTTTGTGGATAGTGCCCTACTTTAGAAAACAAATTTTGTGGATAGTGCACTTTACCGCACCAATTTTGTGGATAGAGCCCTACTTTACAGCACCTGCCAAGCTGAAGATATTATCCAACTCTTGAGCATCCATCTTGTTAATAACAGGTCGTCTAAAACAAACAGTTTGTGGACAACAGAACACATTAAACCACTTAACTTGTGAATATGATTTTACAATCAGGGCTTAGTTGTACATAATCAATAGATCAGGTGCCCTGCTCTTTAGCTTAGGCCATCAGGATGTTCCATGCACCTCGATCTCTCACCACTTTTCTTCACTGTTTTCCTCCGCAGTGTTTTCCTTCAATCAATCCAGTTGTCACAAGATGTTCCTGTTTCTCTCTTCTTATCATATGGCCCAAAAAATTTGCCTGGCCTTTACGTATTCTGTTTATGGATGATCTTGATGTGTCTGCTTCTAATAACACTGTTTTTTTTTTTATTTTTATCCAGTCTTCTTATCACATGGCCCAAAAAACTTGCCTGGTGTTTACGTATTCTGTTTATGGATAATCTCGATGGGTGGCTTCTCGTAGCGCTGTTTCTCTTTACCTCTATACAGTCTATACAGTCTTCCCATCGCATGGCCCAAAAGGTTGCCTAGAGTTTCCGTATTCTATGTATCTTACGTGTAATACTAGATTCTAAAACACCCACCTTGTGGATAGTGCCTCACGTTGGCCTGGTTGTGAACTCCTGAGCTTCGCCCTGCAGCGTACGCATCGACGGCCATGTTGGTGTGGGCGTGCCCCGCACTTCCGCCCGCTGCTGCCCGCATGGCCTGCTGGTGACTGGCCGGACTCTGGACACCGTGAGGACTGGGATGGGAGGACAGCCCGCTAGTGCCTGGGAAAGGATGAGAGATAGGGGTGTGTTGTGTGAAGATTTGCAGTGGGTATACATCACAAAGACAAAGAGAGAGGGACTGGGAGAGAGAACCATAAGAGACCCGAAGAGGGAGAGAGGGAGAGAGAGAGAGAGAGAGAGAGAGAGAGAGAGAGAGAGAGAGAGAGAGAGAGAGAGAGAGAGAGAGAGAGAGAGAGAGAGAGAGAGAGAGAGAGAGAGAGAGAGAGAGAGAGAGGGAGGGAGATACGGAAAAAAGAGGAAAGACAGGTAAAGAGCTGGGGAAGAGATAAAAAGTCAAAGAAGGGCAGAAAGAGTTTTAAGTAGAGAGATAAGGGAGAAAAAGAGGACAGAGAAGAGGTTGAGAGAAAAAAAGAGAGAGAAGGAGAAAGAAAAACGGAGGGAAGAGGGAGAGAGAGAGAGAGAGAGAGAGAGAGAGAGAGAGAGAGAGTGTGAGAGAGAGAGGGAGGGAGATACGGAAAAAAGAGGAAAGAGAGGTAAAGAGCTGGGGAAGAGATAAAAAGTCAAAGAAGGGCAGAAAGAGTTTTAAGTAGAGAGATAAGGGAGAAAAAGAGGACAGAGAAGAGGTTGAGAGAAAAAAAGAGAGAGAAGGAGAAAGAAAAACGGAGGGAAGAGGGAGAGAGAGAGAGAGAGAGAGAGAGAGAGAGAGAGAGAGAGAGAGAGAGAGAGAGAGAGAGAGAGAGAGAGAGAGAGAGAGAGAGAGAGTTAAAAAAAATAAATTGGGTATTTGAAAATATTGGGTATATATGTTGATTGTAATGCATAGCACCAACAAATATTATCAATGTCATTATACAGATAAATGAAAATATAATCTGGTCATGGCATTTAAATTTATTGGCTAACTAAATTGAGATTTCAAAAACAAATAATAATAATAATAATAATAATAATAATAATAATAATAATAATAATAATAGTAATAGTAATAGTAATAATAATAATAATAATAATAATAATAATAATAATAATAATAATAATAATAATAATAATAATAATAATAATAATAATAATAATAATAATAATAATAATAATAATAATAATAATAATAATAATAATAATAATAATAATAATAATAATAATAATAATAGATGACAGCTAATGATTCTGCTACTGTTAACAATTTTATTTTCTCATCTTTTATAAAATTTAACAAACTTTACTTCATTCAGATGAAATGATCATGTGTCTAAGTTATATATCATTACAGGATTTTTCAACAAAACCTGTGAAATAAAATAGGCATATAAGGTAGAAAACTAAACAAAATAACAATAAAAAAGGTTAATATAAGCAAACAGAATGTTATAGAATCAGCGTTCATTGTCGGGCTACTTCAAGGCAAGATTAGTTTAAAGAATTTATTAAGTTAATCAAAGAGCAGGTTCAGGTGTTAAGTGTTAAATAAGCATTTTAATCTGTAAGAAAACAGGGGGAGGAAAGAGACAGAGAGCCAAACTAGAGCTTGTAATTCAGACCATGTGACCTGGACGAGAAGTATCTGCAGTGTGTGAGCAGTCAAGAGGCACAATGTAGCCCTTGTCCTACCAAAAAGCCTTTAGCAGACTTAATCGGCAGACTGGACATTGAATTTAAATCCCGGCAGGAAAGGAATACAAAACTTGCTACATCACCATAACAGAATTTTAGAATTGATGAAGCAAAAAAAACAGTACCAGAATAAAGCCTGAACATGGTAGAAAAATATTTTAAAAAATCATTGAACGAGAAAAATAAAGGATTTATAATGCTTTTCTACTTAATACTTAAATAATTAAAAAAAAAAAAAAAAAAAGAACATTCCAAATCAATATGAAGACTGTTTATCAGAAAGTTAATATTCAAGCAAACCATTATTCCATGATCCTTGAATTATTAAAATGAATAGTTGCAAAAACAAAAAACAAATTATCCTTCGACGTTATTAAAATTTGTTGTGATTGTAATACATTATTCCCAAACTCATGGCAACAAGGGAGTGAAAAGTTTCATAAATTACAGCTGGCGAAAACGGTCAAGAGTTGAAAAAAAAAATTGGGACCGAAGTTTGCTCCACAGATACTAGTTCATGGTTTCTCATACTCAACCAAACAACTTTGGAACGACGTGATGGCTAAATCAGGAATGATCAATCATTGTACAAGTGAAATCAGTGATAGTCTGAGTTAAGCATCCATAAAATGTGAGATAGTTGGTAGATCAGGGACTCATGATCAGTTTTTGATAACACTGCTTGTAACAGATTTGATGGGGGTGATCTGTTTGTCCAGGGGTATGAAAATACACACAGCCAGTCACTCGACTCGTTCGTAGAAAAAAAAAGTCTGAAGTCTGCTGGTAAAAATTGCAAACTGTTTAATCCATCACAAGAGGTTCACTCTACAATCACTGTAGGTTGACTCTTAAACTCACTGTATATAGACTTAATAATCACTTAAGGTAGACTCGATGTTGACTGACAGAACATAATTTCGACTTTTATTTACACAAAACCTCGTCGAATCATCCAGAAAAGGAATTATATAAACCGTAAGAGAATAATTATTGCCCTCTAAAATAGCAACCAATCAGGACAAAGGTAAACAAGGAGTGACGAGATCATTACTATGCTGGAACTAGGTCGAAGATTCCAGAAGAATCTAGGCCATACAAGTGCGGGCTGCGTTCAATAAACAAGACTAAGTTCTTAGGCTTTAAGTACAAACATTATACAACTAAATAAAACAATGTACATAGATTTAGTCGATCCGCTACCTAAAAGTTACGCACCAAAAAAGGGTGAGGAAATCAACAGATCAACTTATAGCACAATGCGTTACGCTGCTGTAGGAACAAAGATAGTCAAATGTTTTAGAGCGAAACACCTACTTGGTTAAGATCGATGTAACATTGCTCTAACAACACCTTTTCATAGTGGCTGCATAACAGGCGATACATGGGAAAAAACCTTTAAGTAAGGGCTAAATAATTAAAGTATTTAGAGATAGCAGTTATGTTACAGATGATACACCACTGCTAATTGAAATAGGCAAAACATAAAAGTAAGTCAATGAGTATTTAGTGCAATATTTATCTCCCTTAAACCATCATCTTCATTGAATGATACAGCAATTTTGTAAGAGTAAGTTGAATAGTTATTGGATATTTACCTCCCTTTGTAAATTACCATCTATTGAGAGAAGAAAAATATTACAGTAATGCCATAGCAGGCTGTTAGTGGATGAAATGCTGTTACTCAGGGTGAGTGAGAACGTAGTTATATCATCCAACGACATAATGAGAGAAATAACCTATAAAAACAGGGTTAGTGGTTAGTGACAGGAGAAAGCATGTATAAAAAAAAACATGAAAATGTTTAATCTTTGATGCAGTAACGAATGAGGGGAAAAACTCAGTCGTGCAAATGTCAGTTCTCCATTTAATAATTATTAATCCAACAGGGGTTAGAGCAAAATTTGATCAAGGAGATCTCAGTATTGTCAACATTCCTGACTGCAACATCGCTTCCTTCTAAACAGTTTTTCAACTTGAATAATTTTACCATTGAATAATTGCGAGATCTAGACACTAAATCTTTGTTGGCTGGGTGTAGTAAAGTTCATATCCTCACAAACAGAATAAAGGTGAGCAATGAAGGTTACGATAACACGTAATGTTACGCTTATATCTGATATCAAGAATTGTTTACTGTTATGACCTTGCTATTATTTTAGAGGGGGGGGAAAAGTTCAGTGGCAGAGTGACCAAGGGATTTAACAAAATATAATTAAGCTAAAAAGTGAACAGTCAACTTCAATTTTACAAATATTTGTGAACCTTTGCAAAGTGAAAAACCGGTAACTTGAGAGTACACAAGTAACAGAAAATTGACATTTAGTTTAAGGTCTAAGCACTATTCGGATAGCTCCTGGTTAAAGCAAAGTTAGTCGGGAGTCAAAGCTGGACTCCAGGTCATAGTGGCTTGTACAAAGTACTGGCAGTTACAAGAGATTAAATAACCACAGAAGAAAAGGGAGTTACAGTGAAGTCACCTGTAGAGAGTGAACTAGTGGGAATATTAAGAATATGTCAAACATTAACTTCCGTGTTGACAAGTGAATATTACTAGGAGTGAACTAAGGCTTAGATTAGAAGTCTGTCGACTATTTGACACATGGACTAGCTGTCATAGCAGAGTTAGTCAATGAATTTGTCAAACATTAATTTTTGTGTAGACAAATGAATATAGCAGCGTTAGTTAATAATTATAAAGTGAAGTGGTGATTATATTAGGGGTTAGCCACCACTTGTCATATGGACGAATAGTTATAGCAGGGTAAGTCAACGATTACAGAGTGAAATATGGGTTATATTAGAGTTTGCCAACCATTTGTCGTGTAGACTAGCGGTTATAGCAGAGTTAGTCAATGATTACAGAGTGAACTACGGGTTATGTTAGAGTTTTCCAACCATTTGTCTGGTTATACCATGGTGGCCACATTTCACTACGTCCAGGTTATGAAAGTGATATAACACCCAAAAGCAGAAGAAATGTCCTCCAACTCCCCCTTGCTGTAAAAGCGACGCCCAGCAAGTTATGGGGAGAGGACGCAAAACTCACTTGGCCGTGACAAGTCGAGCCGAGGCAGAGCCTGCTGGCTAAGAGGCAGTGTCGGGTTTGCCTGAGACACCAGCGGGTGGTGAGGAAGGGCGGAGTGTGGCGGACCTCCACCAGTCCCCCCGCCGGCCCCTCCACTGCTGTCTGAGCGGCTGAGCGCAACCCCTGGCCCTCCCGAAGTGGGACGATTGGGAGGGGCAGAGCTAGAGGCAGTGGAGGGGGAGGTTTGGGGGGTCAGCGGTAACGCCACAGATGACGGCGTGGGGCGTGACCCTGGGGCATTTGAATAAGAGACAATATGAAGATTTTACGGTTAAAGAAAAAAAAAACACCAAAAAAAACGATTTATGGAAAATAACATAAAACAGGGAAATCAATCAAAAAAAAAACAAAAAAAAACCAAGGTATTCACAACATCAACAACTCCAATGTGCATCCCCTAAAAAATAAAAATGTGCCATAACCAATATAATCAAAGCTGAAGCCCTTTAGACTTGTTTTCAACTAGTTTTCACTCAATATAGGAAACTCATGTGACAAAACCATTTGATTTAAATTTAAAAATGTTAAATCAATAATCCCTCTTCCAGAGCAGAAAATGCATTTTAACATAGTTGTTGGTAAAATTATGTAAGTATACCATTTAGAGCTCAAATAATTTTGGTTGCCTAACATGTCTTATCTCATTTAATGAAATCCCAGGCATATAAGATAAAATTTACTTTATTCATCCCACTTGGGGAAATTCAAAATCGAATATGACATATTACAAGGAATGGATAACAGAACAAACAGTACCCCATCCTTAGGCCGGTCCCAGCGTAGCTCTGTAGCATCTGGCCTAGCTCGCACGGTGCAAACAAACACATTAAATTTTATGTACCTGCGCCGCGTCACTCTGTAGGCCCAGCCTGCTCACAGACTTGTCAGATGGCCTATTCAACAGCGTCGAAAAACACGCCATGCATGTCAGGTGTGAGCCAGGCCAGATGCTACAGAGCTATGCTGGGACCGGCCTTACACCACACCGAGATACACAAGTCTCAGTCCAACATCCCCAAACACACTCATGTGACCTGATCTGACAAGACCTAGCTTAAGTCTTTTTTATCCTATTTTGAACTAACTGTAATCAAGGATGAAAGATTGCTGTGAAAGAATAGTCAAATCTGCTCAGCAATTACACCGTTTTTTTTTTAAATTTTGTTCATTAAAAAAAAAAAATTGACGATGAATGCCTTCCAACACTTTCTACCACGTGTAACTCAGATGTAACCATAATGCAATACACACCTGGCATATGGAGGAAGGAGTCTGAAGGCGGATGCTGCACGGTATCCCCTCCACCGCCTCCACCGGCCATATGGGCGTGTTCTGTGAGGGATAGCGGAGCACTGCTGCTGTACTCGTCTTTGATAAGGCGGCCTGGTGGACCTGGGTCGGTGGAGTTGAGGACATTACAATTGCAGAAATAGTTGCAGCAGTGGCAATAATTTTTTGTGAGATTCCTTTGTATCTTAGAAAGATGTAACTCAAAAAAAAAAAAAATGAAAAGTTTTAGCAAATACATTATTGTGTGGCTAAGGCAACAGCTTGTGCTTGAAGCAAGAACAATGTTTGAGGAAACTTAAGATCAAAACGAAAAAGAGTTACACTAGTTCCCGCATTTTGATTATCACTTAAACTAAAGAGCTCTAACTTTGCCGAAACCTCAATTTTCACAGACTGATGCACATAATGATCAAGTATGTATCAAGTGTGAATTACCTGCATGGTGCAAGCTGAGGCCAGATAAATCTGATGAAAGAAATATAAAAAAGTTAGCTCCAGGCAATAATAGAAATATGTATATATATATATATATGCTGGTTATATATCATAAATGATCATAAGGAAAAAAAAAAAGAAGCTCCATTCCTTCTTTGAAAAACATTTTTTTTTCAAATTTTAATCCATGGCTTGGTAAAAATTCTTGGTTCATAATTTTCCATCCTCAGCGTATTTAAAATCAAAGACATGAAGAAGCATGAAAGAAGAAAAAGTTATAATTTTTTTGGACAAAAAAATTGATTGATTAACTTTTTCTGTATATCTAACAAGCCCTTGTTGCCCTGGGCTAGATTGAAAAGTTCTGTGGCTCAAATCTATGAAAAACACACCTTCAGAGATCAAAGCTGGCGCTACAGATGAAATAGAAAAAAAAAAGAAGAGTGCAGGGTTCCCCACAAAAAGCTCAGTATAAAATTCAAGACTGCCCACCAAAGATCAAGACCAATTCTAAATTATGCAAGCACTAATGACAATGATTTACTTTACTCCCTGTACGACCTCAGAGTGAAGACTTATCTTCACCTTGGTAATTCAAAACTTCCATACCATATTCAGCCATTGTGCCAAAATTTTGCATTGAAGTCCATTTCTGTAGATTTGTTCAATGATTCATCAAGCAATAATGAAAAAGTTTCTCTTGAAGCTTGATCTAGCAGCTTGGCCTTCAAATAGGGGGCTACACGCAATACCACGAGATATGTGGCTTTTGTCTCTCCACAACTAAATTTCTTTACCACGGGATCACTTAGAAATATTTGTTTCAAATGAAAGTCTGTGTCCTTACTAGAACTGGTAGAGTGGTTTTTCATGGCTGTGTGTACACACCACCAGCTATCAGATGTCACAGAGCTTGCCTTGGTAATAACTGAGTCCAGATCTACTGATTTTTTTGATGCAGCAACTGGGCTAGACCTAGTTCTAGTGGAAACCATAGTCCTAGTAGATAAGGCAGCATTCGGAATCTCATCTGTACATTTACTTTTGTTAATAAAACAGAACATTGCGATTTTACTAGTGTTGTCCTTTATTTCTTTTGATTGAGAAACAAGGGAGAAGGTCCCAGTGTTTTGATGTCAATGGTTTTCTTACAAAAAAAAACTCAGAACACTTCATGCTTGTTCTCACAGGCTTAAAGGCAGCCTTTAAAAAGGAGATCTTTTGTCCAAGATTCTTGAAAAACTACATTTGACATATTGATAGACCTCTAGATCTAGATTTTAAGTCTAGATCTACGCTTCACACCAAAAAAGCTGCTAGTTTAGAAAATATCCTAGATGTAGATTAACAAGGTCAACTATTCAGGTCCAGCTCTAGAATTTTGATCTAATTGAAATTTGAAGCTCAATTTTCTACTATTTTAAGTCAACTCAATGTTCTCCACATAAATTAAGCTAGCCACCAGAGAGAAATTGAGCGACAATTTGAAAAGTGAAACACCAATGTCAATGTTGATTAAGGCCTACTGTAAATAAACCATCCAACTCATGTGCAATTTTCTGCCCTGTTAAGGTGCCACAGAAAATTTTACTTCATCTTGAAAAATTTCCCACCTCCTCGTGTTGTTTGCAAGACTAACCACAAATGGGCAAATCAAGGAAACTGGAGACTTGACCACCTAAGAACCAAGAAAATTTCTGACGAGTGACAAAAAATCATAGTGTGGTAAGATTTCCCGCCCATATTTTTTTTTATTTCCCAACCATTTTGATTTTCAATACTGTTTTCCGCGACACTGAACAAATAATAAAATTCAAGACTTTCCTGATTTAAAGATTGAGTGGGAACCCTTAGAGAGAAGATAAAGAGTGAAGAAGAAGAAGAAGAAGAAGAAGAGGAAGAGGAAAAGGAAGAAGACAAACAAGAACAAGAACAAGAAGAACAAGAAGAAGAAGAGAGAAAAAGAGGATGAAAAGTGAAGAAGAAAAAGAAGGAGGAAGAGGAGAACAAGAACATGAAGATGAGGAAGAAGCAAAAGAACAATAAGAAGAATAGGAATTATAAGAGAGTAGGCAATTAAAAAGCAAAGCAAAGGGAGATAACAAAAAAAAAACACAATCAAACGGGAATGATACCGCTGCGCTGAAGAACAAACCTATTCCCGGGGAGACAACCCTTTCGTAATGATATGGGTTGATGCAGACGCTGTCCTGCTTGAGATCAAACGCAAACTGGCAGAACTTCACGTGTTTCAGCTCGTTCTTGTGTAAATCTGGCCAGCGCCAGATGCGAGCATAAATGACGTGAGGAAAACCTTTTCTCCCTGCTACCTGTGAACAGAGAGAACCAATGTGGTGATAAAGAGGAAAATGTGGTGATAAAGAGAGAAACTGTGGTGGTAAAGAAAGATAACGAAGAGAAGGTAGATGTTTCTACTATGCTACTTGTGAACAGAGAAAATCTGTTGATAAAAAGAGATAACAAAAGAAAGATAGATGTTTCTACTATGCTACCTATCAAAAGAGAAAATGTGGTGATAAAGAGAGATAACAAAAGAAAGATAGATGTTTCTACTATGCTACCTATCAAAAGAGAAAATCTGTTGATAAAGAGAGATAACAAAAGAAAGATAGATGTTTCTACTATGCTACCTATCAAAAGAGAAAATGTGGTGATAACAAAGTGAAGTAGATGTTTCGTCAATTCATATTGAGCTTTTCTTAAACCATAACTTGTGGCAACTGGAATAATCGACAGAAAACGCAGCAGGGGAAAGCAGCCTGAAAAGATCTTCGATATCCTAACAAAGTGGCTCAAAGTAGGAAGAGTGAAAGAAGCAATGAAAGCGACGAAGGATGGAAATGCATGGAAGGTCTAAAGGGCACGGCAACTGATCGATTGAAACTTATGGAACATCATGTTTATACAAAATGATGGTAACAGATAAAATATATGTGACACAAAGAAAACAATAAAAATTATTTAGAAATTACAATTAGGAAGTAAGAGAAAATGTGTCCACCGGGAGGATATGTAAAGTACTACCCATGAAAATAGAATAAATAGCAATAGAAACTTTCAATCATGATGAGAGCAACACTCCACTGACTATAGATTATCCAAAGTTTATCTGAAGTGCACATAAAAAAAAAATCTTTTGCACACTTGAAATTGGCTTTGTTCAAAATTATGTTCAGAAATACTTGGCAGCCAAATAAATTTTGTAGGATAAAGTGACAAAAACAGATAAGATATGAAGATCATTTTGCTTTTTGTTTTGTTTTTCAAACACTTTGTCAAACTAGCAGATAATCTTCTTTCTAGCCATCCCCACTTTTAAGTTTCATACAATCAGACAAGGGCAGGTATAACAAACAGTAGTGCCTGCTCCAACCTGTAGACGTCCGTCCAGTGTACGCTGGATCGTGACACACTTGGACGGGTGAGCGCCGTTGGTCGTGATGGCTGTGATGAGGCTGTCCAGCTCATCTCGTTTCTCCTTCAGCTTTTTCACTAGACTCTCAATGGCACGCTTTGCGAAGCTCTCACTTTCTCCACCCTGCATAAAAATTAAAAAAAAAAAATTAAGCAATAGTTTCGTGTTGCCAGTTCAACACAAAGTGAGTGAACCCTGAAGATTTTTAATTGAAATTTGAGTCTAGGGCTTTTGAAATCTTAATTCTTATGTTTCAAAGTTTTAGTTAGACCTGATTGTACCCTTAAAAAACAGACTTATGAGATAACAGTGAAATGGTTTAACCATATAACATGGCTAAACCAAAATGGAACTCAGACTGCAAGTTTACATTCTTTTTTCCTTTGTAGATAAGTCATCCTGATTAAACAAAATTAATAGTTAGAATTAAAATTAATTAAAATGTTATAGAATGAAAGTGATCTCTGTGGTCCTTACAGTTACATCAATTTCAAAAAGAATTTAAAAATTCATCTCTCTAGGTGTAGCACAGACAATTTTTTTTTTTTAATTTAGTATTCTTGTTGCTTTCATAATCTACATGTACTTAAAATAATATCTTCCTCAGATCACAAGGTCATCTTAAATATCAAATATATGGTATCTTTAAATGTCGAGCAAACAGTGATAATGAATCAGATGTCAGATTTTGGCTTTTAGAGAAAACAAAATTTTTAATTAGATTTAGAACAATTCTTCTTGTCACACTATTTTACAAAATAAGAAATCTTTAATTTTTTCAGGTCTCATAAGTCTGTTTTTTTAAGGGTACAATCAGGTCTAACTTAAACTTTGAAACATAAGAATTAAGATTGAGAAAAAAATAAATAAATAAATAGTTTTAACTATTTTATAAAACGTTCACAACGATGAATTGTTAAAATGATTAACACATTCAAAGATAAGGTGCAATTCATTTGGCCCAGGTGTGAGACAAAAACAAGTACTGAAACACAGTGCATGCGGTGAGCTTGTACCTGTCGATGACACATCAGACTGTGCACAATGCTCAGGCAGGCATCGGCAGAAGTTGGAGCCTGAACAGCCATAATGCATCTGTCCAGGCACCAGGATCTGAGGCAGAGCGAGGGCTAACAAATCACACTACACCCTGCTTCCTCCTATCTTTAACTGGTCAACGTTGGATGTATTCAAGTTGATTTAAAGATCTGTGGAGTGACATAGCCTCATTGGTTATTGAGCACATCGGGTTAAAAGAGATAAAACAATAAATTGTTATCTTTAAAACTACAAATAAAAAAATTAAAAGCATTTTTTTTAGATTGTGCGTAATAAAATTTTTAAGATATATCAACAACGAAACACGATGAGCTTGATCTAATCTAGGAGACTGACATCCCGATGAGAACAATAATATAAATATATATATAATACAGCTTGGAAACTGTAACTGACAAATTATTTTTTTATTCACAACCAGATTTTTTCAATGTTTTGCTCTGAAAAGGCAAAGAAATCAACTTTATTACTCTAGAGCTGCATTTTACCCCCCCCCCCCCCAAGAAAAAAAAATAACAAAAAAAAAAACATATCAATGAAGAAATGTTGGTAGATGCCATGAAGCAAGAGAAGAGCTATTTAAAGCAAACCCAATACTTCGGAATGTTGTAAAAACAGACAAAAATCAATAAAGTTGTGAGTTGATATGACTAGTTTTGAATTCTGACTCTCTCATAAATAAAGCTATTTTTTTATTTTTAACAGGACAAGTACGTAATTTTTTTTTTCGCCCATTTGTAGGCATTGTAAAAGTTATCATGCAAAATTGATGACTAACAACCGTTCTCAAAGTCAGTCAATGCCAGTCTTTGAGCACAGTTGCACTTGCAGTAGGTTTTCCAAGCCAATGAATAACCAAAATACTATCTTTCAATGCAAAGATAATCAAAACTAAGAATTGCTGAATTATATTGAAAATTATTAAGTTATGACCATTAATTTAAAAGTTGCAGTTTAGGGTGTATACCAATGCATTGTAACTGCAAAAATCCTGGTTTCACACTGGTACATGATTTTTTGACTTCTGAAAATAGCTGTTCCACAGATGTTTTTATAGTGTAATTGTAAGGCTAATTTTTTACGGCAAATTTTGAAGATAACTATCTCTAAAGATGGTTGATAAAAAATTGGCCACAAGGAGGGTTAACTGGTTCTTCCCATATTTCTGCCCTTTTTAAAAATTGGAACTAGGAGTAGGAGCTAGTCATCTAGATCTTTAGAATCTACATCTAATCTAGACGAGATATTAATTTGAAGTGATCACACACACAAACAATGTTGAGAGTGTAAACCTAAAATTGAACGTGTTACAAGTATGGTTGCTAAAATAATCTTAAGATTAAACTCAGGACAAAACTGTAGGCCTAGTCAGTAGGTGAAACTGATGGTTACAACAAATCTATAGAGGCTATAGAAACTCTAATCTCCAAATCTACAAGTGTCACAAATGTTCAGAGCACAAATACCTCTAGAGATATGACAAGAGCCAGATCTAGCTTTTAAAGTATTTTCTGTTTAGGAAAAGTGAAAAAATATTTGTTTAGAAAAGGGACATAATCGAAAATAACTGCCGGTGTCAGTTTATATTAAAATTGTGGATTGTAAAAAGTGTCATACTCAATAGACTCTAAAATTAGATTCTAACCCTGATTTTTTCTAGAGCTTATATTTTGAAATCTCGATACACAGATTACAAACAGCGAAAAGCGTCTACATTACCATAGGCAGACATACTGACGCCAGCAGTCTAGATCTAGAACCTCTCGATCTAGACTTGTTATACTAATAGACTTGCTAAGTAGGTCTATGCCGAGAACTCCTGGATTTAGAATATTCAAGTCGTGTTGTAAGTAACTGTTATCTCAGCGCTATATATCTTTTTTCGGTTCTATTTCGCGCAAGAAAAGCCGTAATTGTATTTATTAGAGATCTTCATGAATATTCCGCTTGGAGAGGATATTCCATAATTTCGGCTTTCGATACAAACCGAAAACCAAAATAAACACATGCGCACATGAGCTGCGCAGAACCACACGAGTTTCCATTTCCGCCTTTCGTGAAAATGAACGTTCGCTCCATTGCAAGCCTGGAGTGGAAACTTTTAGGCCTAGCCGGTTGACAAAATAATGTTGGAGATGGTCAATGAAAGTGAGACAAATTATAGTTCATGTACTTGCTTGATTCTATTGCTCACTGCAAAAATGTGCGCTTTATGGTCTTGTTTAGTTATGATCTTTTGTGATCGTTGTTATGTCATAAGGTTTTAACCTCTAACAGAATGAGTGAACCATTCAAATCACAGAGAGAGAGAGAGAGAGAGAGAGAGAGAGAGAGAGAGAGAGAGAGAGAGAGAGAGAGAGAGAGAGAGCATTATAACTTTAAGCAGGTCGAAATCACCACATTGATGTGTCAACTTACAAAAGAAATCATACACACAAATTAAAAAAACGAAATAAATGAAAACATCAAAAGCCTTCAAAAGTGGACTTTTATCCGTTCTGAGCATCTCCAAGAAAACCAGTTTTTTAAGACAGCTCCATTGACTTATCAGTTGTGTTTCCATTGCCATTATTGCAATTTGTGAATTCTTCGGGCGTAACATGGACCTATATCTAGTAACAGTAAGACAATTAGGCTATCGTTGTTGTTACTGAACCTTTCGTTCTCTCCAAGCACCCGGCTTCTTCTGACAGCAATAAGGGTAACGGCAGAAAATTTCAAACATATTTATTAAGCGGCAGAGGAAATTATTACTAGTTCTAAGGTCAATACCATGTAGAGAGATAGATAGAGAGGGACAGAGAGAGAGGGGAAAAAAAGACAGAGAAAGGAGAGAGAGGGGGGGGGGGGAGAGATACGTTTTAAACAAAAATGGGAATGGTAAATGGGGGAAGCTCCTGTGACAGTTTGTGATGTTTTTTTCTGGTGTCATCACGTCTGAGCCATAGTATAATTGTTATACTAGTATGACGTTTATACTAAGAGTAAGACTAGCATCGTAGAAGAAAAAGGCCGATACTTATAATTTAGGGCGTGGAATCGAAAGAAGACTTGGTGCTGTGGTGAACGAAGATACCAAAACAGGACAGCAAAGCTTGAACTCGGTTCTAAGTGTAGTTCTTGAAGACAGAACGTTTGTGGTAATCACCAGCATCATCATCATCATCGTCATCATTACCATCGTCACCAGCATCATAATCATCATTATCATCATCATCATCGTCATCATTACCATTGTCACCAACATCATCAGCATCACCATCATCATCATCATCATCATCATCATCATCATCATTATCACCATCATCGTCACCACCATCATCACCATCATCGTCATCATTACCATCATCACCACCATCATCGTCATCATTACCATCGTCACCACCATCATCACCATCGTCTTCTTCATTACCATCATTATCATCATCATCATCACCGTCATCGTCATCATTATCATCATCATCATCACCATCACCATCATCATCATCATCACTATCATCGTCACCATCATCATCATCATCCTCATCATCATTACCATCATCGTCACCACCACCATCACCATCATCTTCATCATCATCACCATCATCGTCACCACCACCATCACCACCACCATCATCATCATCTTCATCTGCTCTGCTATTTATCCTTCCTCTCTCCTCAAAGCCCTTTCGCTTTCATTCCTACTGTTACTCTTGCCATGTCTAGCTACACTGTCCATTTGTCTATTAATATGTGTAATTATTACCGGTATCAGACCATGATTGAAAGTCTACAATAGCACAGTGTGTTTTACAGAAAAAAATGGTCAAAAACATAGTAAAGTGCTATTTGATTGAATTGTCTGGCGAGTGTGTGAGTTACACTATGCTGCGGCAGTTCTCAGCGGGATAAAATACTCAACACATGATTACAACTCTAAAAATAGCGCACTGTGTTTTGAAGGGGGGAATGGTTAAAAGCTTCGCAAACTGCAATATGACTAAAACTTCTAGCCAGGTACGAGTCACTCCCTTCAACTTCTATTCACTATACATGTGTATAAATTGATATAACACTTTATCTCTCTGACTGTCCCAAAGCATAATTTTGTACCTGCAAGATATCTTATGTAACCATCCGTTAATACTGATGCATTAAATATCCTTGCTGTACCAGACACAACAAATTTTAGGTGAAAGATCCTTGAATCATCCAAATATCTCGAGGTAGCTTCTGTGTGTAATCTGGGATGCGTCATGTTTAGAAGTCTCAAATGTAGGCTGCAACATCTTTTCAGTGTTAGTGTTGACATTATGGTAAGCTTAATTTTATTCTGACTGTGTGCCAAATTTTCATATCATTTGTAACTATGTTGGTTTTCTTATATTTTGTTAAAAATTTTGTCATTGGTATTTTATAATTAGTCTGGCCCATTTAAATGTAAAGTGCTTTGAGCAATGTTTGTATTGAAAGTGCACAATAAGAATATAATTTATTATCAACTATTATTGTTATCATCAAATTTATTTATTTTTCAAGCAGCAGCAGCAGTAGTAGTAGTAGTAGTAGTAGTAGTAGTAGTAGTAGTAGTAGTAGTAGTAGTAGTAGTGGTAGTAGTGGTAGTAGTGGTAATAGTAGTAGTAGTAGTAGTAGTAGTAGTAGTAGTAGTAGTAGTAGTAGTAGTAGTAGTAGTAGTAGTAGTAGTAGTAGTAGTAGTCGTAGTAGTCGTAGTAGTAATAGTAGTAGTAGTAGTAGAAGTAGTAGTAGTAGTAGTAGTAGTAGTAGTAGTAGTAGTAGTAGTAGTAGTAGTAGTTTCATCATCATCATCATTATTATTATTATTATTATTATTATCATTGTCATTATTACTATATCAGAAGTAAACGACTCACAAGTTTCAAGTCTAGCGACAGTATTAAGTAAAATAGCAACCAAAGGCAGCAATACTTGTATTCTTAACACAAAATTTATTTCAACTACAGAGCAAATCTCTGCTGAGTAAAGTGTAATACATAACAAGCAAAATATTGAAAGCTTAAACACATAAATTTACGTTACAATGTATCAATTGATGAACTAGATTTTGAGTTTAATTATGTATAGGGTTACGAGTTACATATATACACGATTGAAAATCTCTGAGGACGCTTAATCAAAATTATGACAATTATATTATTTGACTAACACGCAGTGATGTAAAAGGCATGTAAAAATTCTGTTTAATATACATGTAATGGTAGATGAAAATTCACGTGTAAAGGGTAAGAAAAGAGAAAGTGTTTGGAAGTAACAGAATGCACAAATGAGAAGAATTATATCGAAATGAAGTAAAGTTGAGAGAGAGACAGAGAGAGTGAGAGAGTGAGAGAGAGAGAGAGAGAGAGAGAGAGAGAGAGAGAGAGAGAGAGAGAGAGAGAGAGAGAGAGAGAGAGAGAGAGAGAGAGAGAGAGAGAGAGAGAGAGAGCTATATGAAGTGTCAGTCTACATAACAGCATCACCATCTCAAACAATGAATTAAAGTGTATGGTTCTTTTGTAGAAGGATTTTCAATATCTTTTTATGTGCAGTCACTTTACAACCTTACTTCAGAATGATCATCGATATGAAAATCAAATTAAAAATCATGTTAAACATTACACCAATGACCTCATGCGGTTGTATATATCATAAAAAATAAATCTCCCCTCATTGTCTATAATAAATTTATGGTGAAAATGAAAAAAAAAAATTAAAGCATTAAAAACAAAAAATTCAAATAATGCATTTTATCCATTTTTTGAAAAATTTCCACTTTCAACTGAAGTGAACACAGATCAATTTTATAATGTTGTTCTAGCAGCAATCATAAAAATGGTACCACAACTAATTTTAAAGGGGAACAACATAGAAAAAAAAATTGAAAGCAAAATCCCGTCTTAATTTTTTTTTTTTACACTTTCATTTTTTAATATAAAAGGCTTCACAAAATCATTGCTCAGTCTTTATCTTAAAATTGAAAGGGAAAAAAGCATTTAAAAAAGAAAGGAAATTTCTCTTTAACCTCTCCGAAAAGTAAAAAAAAAACAAAAACATAAGCTCAGTCTTTAGAGAAACAAATTTTTTCCCCCTCAAAAAGCTTAGATAGATAAATGCCCAACCCTAAGTAACCGTAAATCATTAAATGTAAATATAGCCCCTCATGAACCATTTGACTGGATGCAAGAAGAATTTCAAACTACAAAAAAAAATGGCATGGTAAAATCTTTAATAACATGCAGGTATCAAAGAAAACAATGTTGGAATGTTATCAGACTGAAATTGCAAAAATTGCGAACATATAATAGCTTCAAATATGTTTTGTTGTAAATGAAAAAAAACAAAAACATTTTGACTCAGCCAATTATTATGGTTAGATGTACTACAACAGTTAAACTACAAATGATTCTTCACATGCATGGCTTAACTACTACAGCTAAGCCTTTCTTAAACTGAAAATGAGGAACAGCAAAATAATGACACTTCATATGGTTAGAGTCTTCCTGAATTGCTGATCTAAGTACAATAATTATTTTACAAATCCATTGGCACGTATTAAGAACCCTTCTTTATGATGCCAAAATGCCTACAACATAGCCAAGATATAATAACATTTTCAAGGTGGTATAAATGTCTAACTCTAAGCGTTTCCAAAGAGGCTATAATAATGAAAGATCTATTTAAAACTCAATGGTTCTGATCCCACGATGTTATGCATTTTTCGGTCATTTTCACTTAAAGCCTTATCCTAAGCACCGCTCTTGTAATTCTTAGTTGTAATTATGTAAGTTTATTACACCCAACAGCCTAACTCTTGTCTAAAGTGATACCAGTCGAGTGTTATATATATATATATATATATATATACCAATTTAAATAACTGAGGAAGATACGGGACATAACAAGCCCTAAATAACTGCTGTTTGTAAATAATACTTGTATACTCCTGTTAAAGCATTATTAAAATTTGTCTGTGGTTCTGGATTAATCAAAGCTAAAAAGGGTAAAAAGACATATATAAAAAACAAAAAAAAACAACCCCCCCCCCCCCAGAATCCAAGGCACAGAGCGTAGAAAATTTTGTTAAAATTTAGATCTTTCCGAATGTATGAGAAAGTCTTAAACAGTGTCTGCTAATGTATGAGAAAGTCTTAAACAGTGTCTGCTATCTAAAATCAGAGCTGCTACACTTCCATCACTGAAAATTTTACAGTCAAGGCAACACTGTTAAGAGAAACTCTTGCTGTTTGGCAGTCCTATTTAGTATTTCCTTATAATCATTGGCAACAGATAAAGTCAACTCTTGCTGTTTGGCAGTCCTATTTAGTATTTCCTTATAATCATTGGCAACAGATAAAGTCAACTCTTGCTGTTTGGCAGTCCTATTTAGTATTTCCTTATAATCATTGGCAACAGATAAAGTCAACTCTTGCTGTTTGGCAGTCCTATTTAGTATTTCCTTATAATCATTGGCAACAGATAAAGTCAACTCTTGCCTAAAGTCAGCTAATTTTTTTTTTTTTTTTTTTGGGGGGGGGATCCTCAGTTCAGGTGTTGCATTCACCCAGATTCCATTGTGTGAAATATGAAGTTATTTTTTTGTACTCACTTGTAGTACATGTAATTTTTTCAACACAAATTAAAAAAAAAAAAAAAATTAAATCATATATTGAAAAATTAAGAATTTATCATAATCCTTTTAAATAATTTACAAAGAAATATTTACCCCAAAAAGTACACTTATAATTTCAGTAACAAAACTGCAGTAAATCAAATTTAAAAACACGTGTAAAATAATGACTGACAAATATTTTTACATGTCATTAAAAAGATGCAATTTTTGATTCCTTTTATCTGTAAATAAACCTCATATACAATCTCCCCCCTCCCCGCCGCCCCCCCCCACAAAAAAAAATTACAATACATGACAAGATGACTGTTATAAACAACATCAATCCAAAGTGTTAAATTTGCTTCACACTATGTGTTCAAAGAAAGTAAAACTAAAACCACTACTGTTAGTTCAAGAGCTAAAATATAAGTATAAAATTTCTTCATTTCTTAACAAGTTCTTACCATAAATATTGATTTACAAGTAGGCCGTACCTGAACCTACTGATAATCCAGTACAAACTGCTTGAAATCTGTTTGAAAAGCTCAACAGATCTCGCTCTCAGAGTAAGAGCATTTCAACTTTAGTGGTATTGTGTTTTGCTCTCCTTCCGCCATGAAATATTCCAGTCAATTACTTCCCTTTCGCCCCCCCCCCCCCCCAAATACTCTATGAAAAACTGAAATAATTCTATCAATAACCTCCCCTCCTCCCACTAAGCCAGTGGAATCATCCTATCAATTACTTCCCCTCTTCCCGCTGACTATAAAGGCCTTTCCAAACTCATCATTAAGCAGATCAGGATCAGATTGAGCCTGCTTGCCTCCTAAACCCGTTCAATGACAGCTCACAATCTTGAGTATACTATAAGAAGAAGATTAAAATTGTTTCATGTCAATAGACATTTATAAAAGTTTCCACCGCTACCATTCTATTTAACTTGCTTTCAAGCATAAAGTGTGATTTAAAATCTCCATGCAAAAGCCCTGAAAATCTTAGAACAAGTTCTCTACCCGTACAACAAGCCATCAATGCATTGATTTTTCTATGAAAAAAAAACAAAACAAAACAAACCTATGATAATGAATTTGATGACAATGTTCAGAAAACAGAATGCTGAGAAAGGTTGGTGGACTGATTACAGTACCAGTCAACTAGAACTGTTCTCTCCAACATCTACCTCGGTAATCTGTACAGATTAAGATCACTCTTAACTTTTGAGCGACTAGGGCAAGGGGAGTAATAGCGATTTTCAAAAAGTAATGCATGTTATATTATAATAAACGTATCGTACAATATAAACACTGATTTTGACTGACACAAATTAAAAACATTGACGGATAATATTTAAAAAAAAAAATTATCATATGATGCACATGTTGCATTGGACAAATGAACATGTACATGTATTTGTTTGTGACATGAAGTCTAAAATTTAGAAACTTTTTATGGCAATTAATTTTTTTAACATGTTCAAAAAAATTTCAATTAAAAGATGTTAAAATGTCATAATTAGTCAAACCAATCTTGCAACATCTAAGTTGCAACAAATTGTCCTCTTTAACAACCATTCAAATCCGTATCATTTTAAGAGATAAAACATGCAGCAAATAATGCATAATAGTACAATCCAATGACCAGAATATTCAGAAAAGACATTCAAATCAAATGGCACTCTTAGATAGTTTGATTATAAAACAATTAAAAAAAAATCTAGTGACATATCATATGTTGTGAAATGATACAGGATAATCAGCCGTAGTGTCTTTGAATATTCAATTCATCTACCTAACTTAGCTGTTTTCGTCTTTGAATGTTCATCAGCCCAGCTTTGCTGTTTTCATCTTTGAATGTTCATCAGCCCAGCTTTGCTGTTTTTGTATTTGATGTTCATCAGCCCCGGTTTGCTGTTTTTGTATTTGAATGTTCATCAGCCCAGCTTTGCTGTTTTTGTATTTGATGTTCATCAGCCCGGCTTGGCTGTTTTTGTATTTGAATATTGATCAGCCCAGCTTTGCTGTTTTTGTATTTGATGTTCATCGGCCCAGCTTTGCTGTTTTTGTATTTGAATGTTCATCAGCCCAGCTTTGCTGTTTTTGTATTTGAATGTTCATCAGCCCAGCTTTGCTGTTTTTGTATTTGATGTTCATCAGCCCAGGTTTGCTGTTTTTGTATTTGAATGTTCATCAGCCCAGCTTTGCTGTTTTTGTATTTGATGTTCATCAGCCCGGCTTTGCTGTTTTTGTATTTGAATGTTCATCAGCCCAGCTTTGCTGTTTTTGTATTTGAATGTTCATCAGCCCAGCTTTGCTGTTTTTGTATTTGAATGTTCATCAGCCCAGCTTTGCTGTTTTTGTATTTGAATGTTCATCAGCCCAGCTTTGCTGTTTTTGTATTTGAATGTTCATCAGCCCAGGTTTGCTGTTTTTGTATTTGAATGTTCATCAGCCCAGCTTAGCTGATGCTGCAGACCATGTGTAAATTGCTGTTAACTCTTTCCTTCATAAATCTTTCTTAATGAACTCACAAAATTCCAATAATGCTTTTTTGTTTCACTGTCTTTTATTATTGTTTTAAAGCAACTGAGTGCGTTGCTTGATAACCTTGTTAAAGCTTATGGAACCCAAAATTCTTGTTATATAACATTTCACTATTTCGATTTTTTTTTAAGTTCTCATTTTAGTTATAAACTAAACTTAATGACGCTTCATTAAAAAGTATTCTCATTATACAGCACGCAACTGCAAAACTCAACAGAATTCTGCAATTAACTTACAGTGGACAGCTGTACTTCTAATTTATATGTAGGAAGGCTGGTATAGCTTCTTTACTTGTTGCAGTTTAGTTTAGTGGTGGGACATCAGTCTCTGCCCCTCTGGCAGTTTGTTTCTGTAAATATAATCCTTATGATACTTTTTTGTGTAACGATTGCTTATATATATATTGTCTAGCCGATCGTATGACGTAAGGTAATTCTTCTGTTCCTATCCAGCTGGCCAGAGAAGCTTGACTTCGGTCGGCTAAGGACGTACTTTGAGTCGGGGATCTTGGGCAATTTAGGGAAACTATAAATTGTGATGCTTTGATCCGGAGATGCTAGATGTAGCAATGGGTTTCACAGATTCTGTGATCTCAGTTGGGTGATGCTTTCCCTTTGACGGAGAAAAATTTTCTTCAGACGGCATTGGCCCTTGTTTTATTTTTGGGAAGTTGGACGACAAACTGAGAAATGAGGGAAGTCTTTGACGAGGGATTACGTGGACTGGGTCTATACTATAAATGTAAAGGTCGTAAAGGTCCAATGTGAGTACCTGGAGCCAGTGGAGGCCATGTCGGTTGGAAGTATTGAGTGAATGAAATTACTGAGATCATAGGGGAAATATATTATGACTCCTTGCCTTGGATTATAATTTTTACGTTAATATCACTGTGACTCAGACGTTGGCTGACTACTAAGCATTTTGGTTTGGTCTCTTCGTGGCGCTTATTATTCTCACTATTCTGGTCTTATTATCTTCTCTGCTTATTCTGTTTTGGTACCGCCTACTTGTTATTCTCACTAGTTAGTTTAGTATCTTTTATCTCACACTTAGTTTGGTAACTCCTATGTATTTTGTTCTTTGAGAATTGATTTTATTCATTGATATTTGAGTATGTGCTAGGGATGTTATTTCAACCCTCAAAGAGGCCGTTAAGGTGTTTTGTCAAATCATTTTGGCCAGCTAAAGGCGTTCTGTAAATGTATTTATCCATAATTGTGATAAAAATAATATGACAAAACGCCTTTTAGGTCATTGTACATTTATTTGAAACTTTTACAAAAATTATTTGATGTAAGATCACACAAATATCTTTTCCAACTATTTGTGCTAAAACAATTGGTAAATTTGGTCAAATTTCTTGCTGAAATTAATAAAAACACAAATTTGCATTTTTCGTGGATCAAGATTTTCCACTAAAGTGTTTTGTCAAAGTACGGCAGTATTGGTGTATTAACCTCTTTACAAGTGTCGATAACTTAAACTTCTCTGGTGTGTTCTTCTTTTCTTTAGTTAGGGAACAGTGGCCTTAGTACTCCACTGATACTCAAGGACCAAAAAGTGTAAACTTTGTATTATTGCATGGCTGCTAGAGCTAGACAGGCTACCATAAAAAGCTGGGCCTGCAATTCTTAGAGTAGTAAGAAGCATCAAGTTTAGATAGATAACTAGTGGGTCCTATTGCAGTACAAAGTCAGTAACCACTCAAATAGTTACTAGATTTTCTTTAAAGATATAAAGTGGTATTCATCTGGAATACATGCATATCAAATATACATGTACATATATATCTATATGTGTGTGATTTAATATGCTCCCTCAATATCTCAATAGAAATAACACAGAAAATGTCCTAAGCTTCACGAGTTTCTATGTAGAGTATTTCTGCTCAGGCCTTGAGAATTTTGAAGAATTATGCCTGGCTATATCAGAGTCGTTCACATATAATCTAAGACTCTTGCTTCATGTCTTCCTTCACTGAGAGATTCTGGTCTAAAACCACTGAATCCTGATCTCTTAACTTACACACAGGAACATTGTGACTGTAAGAGCAAAAATTTAGAACCTTTTCAGAAACTTGTTTGGCTTTCACCAAAATATTTGGTTTAGCTGGACAACTTTTTTTTAAAGTTTGAAGAAGGCAAGTGGTATAAGGAACATTAAAATAGTATTTTGTTTTGGCAGTGTGTTCTGGTTGTATAAGACATTTTGGTTTAAAAATGTTGTACCAAATTCTAGTTTTACAAATATGGTTGTAATGTAAAATAAGCTTTTGCTCTGCTGATTAAAATCCCCAAACTCCCTCCCCCCCCCTCCCTTTTTTTTTTGTAGAACAAGAAACAGATACGCATGTATTCAAACTGAGAACTCGGGAACATCCCCTGAGTTTTCTTGCATTTCTCGACAAGTCTTTTCAATCTCGGTGAAAATGTCCTGAATATTGCTGCTGTCTTCCAGGTGAGCGGGTATTGAAACCCCCTCATTATGGCTCACACTCCGACTAAGTTGAGAGTCGCTGCTGCTGGGTGATGACATGACCGTGTTCTTAACTGATCCAGTCTCTGTCGCTTCGCTTTCACTTGTGTCAGGTTTGTGATTATCAGCGTCCATAGAAATGCTCTCAGAAGGTGAGGTAGAATCTGCAGAATTTTCACCCTCTCCTGGTCCGAGCTCATAATGGATAATCTCATCCCCGTCCTTTGAACATGCACTTCGCTGGTCTGCAGCTTTCTTATCGGAAGTGCCCGGCTTGGTTTTTGGGCAGTCTGACGGAACAGCGCTCTTTTCTTCATCCTCGTCTTCAGACTCAGGGCTCTCTGCAACGCAGGATTTCCAACTGAAGAAATCTTGTCCCTCTTTTAACGCACCCCCACCTTTTTTTTCTGAGACTCTGCAACTGTCTTTGCTTCCGCTCAGGACTGCAGACATGTCTGTCTGCTTCCTGACTCTATGGGCTGGACTGCATTGAGTACTAGTCATATCTACTATCACAGACGGTTCTGCTGAGGTTATTTCCCTTACTTCTACCACGTTTTTTGCGGATGAAAGTTGGCTAATTTTAGTGCGCGGTGATAAAAGTTTTTGATTTTTCTGTGTGGTTGAAGAAACTTCTCCAGCCTGTTTACCTCTGCTGCTGTTGCCGCTGACATCTTCCTCTTCGTCATCAATGACAATGATGTCATTTGAGAGAGGCTTCGGTTTTGACGGTACCAGCACTGCTCTAGAGGCTGGAGCCGTTGCAGATGGCCCTGCTCGCTTCGCTGTGGGTGCAACTATTCTTTGGACTGTAGGAGGGCGAGACATTTCTATACCTTTCGAAAAACCTGTACCTGTTGATAAATTAGTAGGAGACAGAATACCTACACTATTTTTCTCACCACTCTGAAAATCAACTCCAGGGGTGGCGAGTGACTGCAGCATCATTTCCACAACATTACGGGATTCCTCCTTAGTTCTATTCACCGACTTTGCAGTATTCATAGGCATAGCTGGGGGACAGGATGAGAAACTTGGTAGCTGTGGTCTCACCAAGGTTGTGGTCGGGTTTTTCAAGACTTTGGAAGTGTTGTTAGACACTTTGTTGAGCTTGACTGTAGGAACAGTGTGGCACAGAGATCCGACATTCAAGCCAAGGGATTTCCCTCGGTTACCCTGGCCGCCTTGCTGTGGGTGTTGTATCAACCGTGATACTTCAGGATGATGATGAAGCCTTTGCAACCCAGTATTACCTCTGTGCCGGCCACCATGTGGTGAGTTAGAAGTTTGTGAAGAGCCGGGATTCAGTCGCCAGACAGGCCACTTCCCCTCTGATGGAGGAGGCATTGCAAGCCTTCGCATCCTGACACGAACATTCCTCACTCTCTTACAACCACGAGTTTCCCGTCGAGATATCCTTCGCCGGCGGAGCTTCTCGATGCGAGGGTCTTTGATCAATGGGGAAGCTGCCAAAGTTGTCCTCAGTACAAAGTGTGCCTTTCTGCTTAGCTCTGGCTGGGGCCTGAACGGCAGTGAAGACGCATTGGGAATATAGTTGTGGACGTACTTATTAGGGTGTACTGTAGGGGCCCCAGTGACCACTTTGCTGACAACACCTTGATGGCCGGCTACAGGTGGTTTTATCGCGGGTCTCTTCTGCGCAGGTAAGGTAGACACAGCTTGTTTACTAGCCACACCCATATTTGGAAAGTGTGGAAATCTAAATCTATTTCCTGGACCACTTCCAGGCATAAAACACACATTATGATTATAAGGTAATGTTGAGATAACTGACGGCTTAGAGGGAATCAAAGGGCTCCTGATAGGGTTCACCTTGTTGCCTCCCCTACCTCTCTGACCTGACCATGTTAAAAACCCGCCAGCGGATAATCCGAGAGCACCTAAAGCTGTCTTGCTAGACATATAATGTACTTTACCGTTGTTGTTAGTGTAAGCGTTGTTTTTGGGAGCGTTGCTGTTGTTGGCGTAAGCTTTGTTTTTGGGAGCGTGACCACTCCTAGCACCAGTTTTATTATTTTTTGAGGAGGAGGGGGAGGAGCTTTGAGGCACACCGAGAGCAGCGGGATCGACAGTGAGGCCTTGTTTCATCAAGCCTTGAAGATAGGCCTCCACCTCTGGGTCGGCATTATCACCGCTGCCACTGCTGCCCCTGTTTCTACGCCTCACAATGGTTGGACTTGGATCCGAGACAAACTTCTCGGGCGCCTTACGCCTCCTTTTGCTCCCAGTGGGAAGCTCCCGATCGGGTGAGATTCGTTTTTCCGGGGATAGAGACTGAGACTGTTCTGTTGTCTCAACGCCTGATGATAAGGAAGTGTTGCTGCCTCCCGAGGAGGGAATCCGCTTGGAATCCTCATCTGCTGTTGAAGACAGGCTGCCTAGATCTCGTTTCTTTTTTCGCAAGGAACCATTTTGGCTCATAAGTTTCATCTGGCAAAAAGAGACAAAACAAGAATTGGCCAAAGCTATGGTAATGAAATGTAAAAAAAAAAAAATTTCATCAAATGGAGTCGATAGTTGGATACAAACTCTGACATGCGTTGCCTTTAATGGTCCTACAAGTAACTCTCTCTGCTGAAATTAAAATTTGTACTCAGGACATGACCAGATTATTTTCATGATTAAGTTTTCAAGACGCATGTTGAAGACTCTTGTACCATGTACTGAGAAAGCCGCACTTTTTGAAGGCCAGTACAGGGCTAAAAAACCAAAAAAAAACAAGAGGACATGCCAGAAAAACTAAACACTGCAAAGATTAAAATTGTTACAGATCTTGACCATTAACAGACAGATCAGATTTCTGTTCCAAAGCACATTTTGTTTTTTAAAGCCATGAAAATAAAAAAAAAAAAGATTTTTATGTATTCAGTGTTGAAACTTATCATACCCAAATTTTCTAAATGTGACATGTCAACTTTTCCCCCTGTGACTTTCAGATGATTCGTCTAACATTACACTCTTTCTAAATAAAAAAAAAAAACCATCATATAGATGTAAAAGAATGCTGATATTTCTCCCTTCAAAATCCAAGGCACAATACTAAGTACTAACATCTCAACAATTGAACGATAAAAAAAAAAAAAAAACGAGTTTCTCCTGAGCAATAAGTGTTCTATAAAAAAAATAATACATAAAATTAAAACAGGAAATTTACTCCCCCCATAAAAAGAAAAAAAAGACTCAGGTTCGTCATAAATTAACATTGTCTGATTCGTAAAGCATCCATTTCTTATTCAAGCCTGACAACAAGTTTACCGCTGCCTCCATTCGTTCTTGAGCCGACACGAGATGAACCGTCATGACCAGACTGTTTGTGAACACCAGACCACAGAGAGCGCACTGGCCCAGGGCGGAGAGGGCACCCAGGAAATGGCTGCTGATGTGGTCGCTGGTGGCGAAAAAAATAAGAGTAAAATTTTTGCTTTGGTCAAAGTAAGAGATTTCATTCATAGTAATTGACTTGAGCTTGATCTTTAACTTCTTAAGTATGATGTTTAAAAAGAAAAATCCCAAGTTGTTACATCATAATATAAGGGTATAGCACTGATCTGTATACCCTGCCCAGTTACTCCAATCAAGCCAAAATACGCAGAGTTCGACCTCAAGGAAAAAAACAGGAATTAAATAAAGCTAAGTCAGACCAGTTTTGATCTAGTTCCTTTGCTTGCAGCTGCAACAATTACGCACACTTCTTTTAGTTTTTCATAATATTTATATTGTGCAACAGCTTACTTTTGTAATATTTCCTTTACTCATAACTGCAGTATTTGGAGGTACTTAAGTTATTCATCATATAACGACATATTTGCATTGTCCAAAAGTTTACTTCTATAAGATAAAAAAGAGTTTTCTCCCCCTCAAATATGAATTTAATTCATTTTTAGATCAAGCCAATCAAACCTTTCAATTCCCAATGATAAGAATCACACTGTGAAAAGGTAAGGTGAAAACAATTGTCACAATGATGCTTGTTGCCAAAGCAAGAAGGGAAGGCATAAGAGGATCAGATTTTTATTTGAAAAAAAATTCAGAGAGGGAAGTAGAGTCCAAGATAGGGAATCAATAGACAAAGATTAGAATCTAGGAACAGGGAGGAATTCGGTGCCTTAAAAATCTGAGAAAATCTCAAGAAGAGGAGGGGAAAGGAAGAGTGGTAGTGTTTTACTAATACAAGAGCCACAGTAAGCTCTAAATAAATAAAAACATAATGCTTCTAAAAATGTAAGTTGAAACAAAAAATAGTTGAGGGAAAAAAAAAAGAGGATAGAATTAAAAATGAACAATAAGTTAGTCACACATCCCACTTGAGCTGAATTTCTTCGTTGCTGCATATTTTCTGAGGCATAACAAAATGAATTGAGATAGAATCGTTGGATCCGTGTTAAGGATCTTGTACAGTTTTTGATGTGTGTGTATATATATATATATATATATATATATATATATATATATATATATAAGTTAAAAACATTATGAGATTAAAATAGAAGCTCAAAATAAAAAAAAAAAAGACAAGACAAGGAAATTGAAAGAAAAAGGGTATAGTAATAGATGCAACTTGGATGAGAAAAGATTTGGACGATTCATCTTATTATCAACTCACCTAAAATACGCTTGAAGAGAGAAAGTCTTCCCACACTCCACACAATAGGTACCGTCCCCGTAGCACACTTTTTTGTTCTGCTGCTTGGCAGTGTTAGAATCTGGCCTAAACACTTTGGGAGCCGGGCCGGTTCCTTCTTCGTCAAGATGTCTCTTGAAGTTGCTCTGAACATCGGAGAAAGTCACACTGCACTTCAAGATGTCCTCGTCTTCATTAGTAATAATAACTGGGTCTGGCTTTGCTGTTTGTTCTTCTTCATCGCTGAGAACATGAATTACGTCCACATCTTTATGTAAACTAACGAGTTTGGAGGTTATAGTTTTTTTTCCACCATCAATGGATGCATCTTGTTGAAAATCAGACTTAGTTTCTCCACTATCAGTACCGGCAGACTGTCGATTCCCCTTATCAAGACACTTAACAGCATCCGTGCTTTCAACTTTCTCGGAACTTTCCAACCTTTCGAGAACACTATTGAGAATGTCTTTCACAATGGCAAGCGCCTCATATCCTTGGCAAGTTTCTGGTAGTCCATCTGGTTTAGTCAAAACTGTGGACATCCGCTCGAATTCAACACCAGTAGCGTCCTCTGTTATCCTTTTGTGAACACTAGATGCTTCTATTTCTTCTGCACTTTTAAGCTCACTATCTTCATTTAAATCATTCGTGACAGAATCTTCAATACTTCTGGGATCAGGTGAGTCTCCAGAACCTTCAACCGACGCACTTTCAAATTCAACCTCATCATTTTCGTTTGACGGAGACACATGTACTTCATTACTTAACGTCTTGGTTCCATGGTCTATTTCATACTCAGGATTGGCCTCGTTCCTTTCAACCTCTCCATTCAGCTCGACACAACCTCTATCAGTGTCTCGTTCCTGTTCTGGTGGTGTGGCGATTGCATCAACTCCACCACCGACGCCCGAACTCTCCTCCCTGCTGTCAGTACTTCTGAGCGGACTAGCCTCAGGCTCATTTTCATCTCCTTCGACAGGAGAACTCTCACTTTTCTCAACAGTCACTGTTTTCTCATTAAGCTCAACTGATGCAGACACAGAGTTATATTTCATCGTGTCAAAACTCTCTTTCTCGTCATCATTTGAGACACTGGTCTTGTCATGTTCGGCTGAGCCCTGCTGATCACTTGTTTTTGCATCGATCAAATTTTTTCCACCAGATTCACATGTCAGCCGAGCCTCCGCTGAATCAGGTTTTGACTCAAGACTTTCAAAAAGGCTGTTGTTCAATGTGGGAGCTCCTCTTGTGCCTTGCTCAATGGTCTCCTCTCTTTTATTCTTATGAATATCATTCACCGTTTCCTCCCTTTCTGCATTTCCTTCCCTTACAGAAGCAGGCCTATCATTTTCAACGTCCTCTTCACTTACATTCTCTTCTTTTAAATCATTTTCTTTCACGGCCTCTTCACTAATAATCTCTCCCCTGACATTTGTCTCGTCTGCCATATCTTCTCCATTCACAATGGCCTTGTCTTTACCATTATCTTCCTGCGAAGTGGCCTCCCCTTCTTCACCCCTTTCACTCAGACCATCTTGTGAATATAAGAAATCCAATGAGCCTGATCCCTTCTCTTTGCTCCCATCACACAAAATGGCTCCATCTTCTCTTCCTCTGTCTCTGTCCTTATCGCACAAAACGGCTCCGTCTCCCTGTCCCCTCTCTCTGTTCTCATCACCCAAAATTGCCCCGTCTTCATGTCCTCTGTCTCTGTCCTTATCGCACAAAACGGCTCCGTCTCCCTGTCCCCTCTCTCTGTTCTCATCACCCAAAATTGCCCCGTCTTCGTGTCCTCTGTCTCTGTCCTTATCGCACAAAATGGCTCCGTCTCCCTGTCCCCTCTCTCTGTTCTCATCACCCAAAATTGCCCCGTCTTCGTGTCCTCTGTCTCTGTCCTTATCGCACAAAATGGCTCTGTCTCCCTGTCCTCTGTTAGGGCTCTCCGACTGTCTATCTGTAACAGGTGGTCCATAACTGCCCACAACATCCTCCATCCTGCATCTCTTGAATTCCACACTCAAATCTTTCACATCCTGTGTCTATCTACCTCTAGCTTTGGAACAAAAAAACCTGAAGATTATTTCGTGTGAGAATCAGAATCTGTAGTCTCCCTTTACTCTGTGCACTCTTGGACAAAAATACCTAGAACCAAAATCCTTATTTTGTTGAACTCGTCTTAAATCCTGTAAGATATCTAGAATCAAAATCCCTAGTTTTCCTGCACATGCCTTGAATCAAAATATCCAGTTTTTATACATGTCTAGAGTAAAAATCCCTAGTTTTCCTGCAGTCTTGTCTATTCTGGCAGATGCCTTGAATCAAAACAACCAGTTTTGACACATGTCGAGAGTAAAAGTCCCTAGTTTCTTGGTGAATTCCTGTCTATTTTTGACAGATATCTAAATAAGTTTTTGGTCCTCACTGCACCTGTATGTCATGCAGGTCTTACTCTTGATGCTGGTACTATATATTCAGATCTGGAAAAAATAGAAAAGCAAATCTTGAAACAAAATGTTTCAAAAGGATAGAATAGCATTGAATATATATATCCATCATTCTAAAAGACATTATTGAACAACATATAAAATAGAACTTCTGACATTTAATGCTATTTTTAAATCAAGCTCCTACTGGTTGCTTACATATATATACTCTAACTCATACATATACAATCTAAGGATAATATGCCTTTCAGCTTTGTCCTGCTTATATTTAAGCAACGCCACTTGTAATTCCACTCAAAACTGGGCTTTAACACTTTATAAAACAGGTTTCAAGAACCATTATATCATCCCACTATTTTTTTTACACAAAACCTGTTGGGTTGAAAAAAAAAGAATAAAAGGCTATTCAGATCTAAGATATTTCTAAATTTTCTGAATCTTTTGACCCTAAATGCCATCCAGTTAACAGATGATTGTTTAGTATTAGTATACAAAAAAATTCCTGAGATCATAATTTGTGAATAGATTATGTAACTATGCAAAAACCAACCAAATAAACAAATGTATCTGCAAACATCAATACTCAAACAAAAAATAAATATATTTCAAAACATACATCCATTTGCAATCACCAGTTTCAAATATGCAATTTCTTTAACAAATATTTGGATTTCTGATTATTTTTTGACAAGGGAAAGGCAAATTAGAAAACAAAAAAGCACTTTCTGTAACTTCCCTTGAATGGCCTGTCTATAACTTATGACCTAATTTTTTTTTTTAACTCTATGAAATTATAGATATAAATATATATGCAGCTTGCATGGCTAAGCCTTACTGAAAACACAGAGCTATAGTAGTTTGCACAGCTTTTATGTTGAATTGTTTCAAAAGTGATTTACCTTTCTATCATTTACTATTTGGTTTCCTATTTGGTAAAGAATTAACATAATCGGCTGGCGTCCAAAATTTTTATATATTCATAATCCGCAAATCATAAGCGGAAATTCGATATATAACACTTGTTGGTTCATGCCACTTGAAAATTTATTAAAATTGGCCTTCTCAAGTAGATCGTTTGTGCCTCCATCTGTTGGCCGTTATTTCATATATTAGAAGAATATAAAATCTTGCGGCGGAAGCCACACTTCCTAACTCTAGATCTTATAAATGTCAATAATAGGCCTCCCAGACGCTTCATTGCTGAAGAATTTATCAGTTTCAATCTTTGACAGTTGAAAACGAGAATGATTTTAGTGTCTGAAAGTGATCAATCTAGATCTAGGTCTACAGCTATCTTGATGGACCCATCTCAGAATTTGATTCTGAGGATGAGTGGGCCTTCAAAGAAACGAGTTGATGTAAATGGTGATGCAGTTAATTCTAGATCTAACTCTAAAACTGCCTCTCAACCAGGAACTTCTATGCTTCTGCTAGATCTAGATCTAGATCAAAATAAAAAATTTAAACAAAGAAAAAGCTGCATAATAGTGAAGTCCTTGCAACTGTATTACTTCTTGGCTTTAAATTATGAATGTAATGCTTTAAGAGTAATATAGATTTTAGAAATAATTTTTGCTACAGGTGATTTTGCTTCATATGTCCCAGGGAAAATAACTACTTTTCCTTTCCAAGATATCAACTGGAGAAATTGATGTACATTTTTTTTTTATTTTTAATTAGATCTAATTTTAAAACTTAATTTGTAAACTTGCATTTATTATATTGTTGAGAAATTGACATACAAAAATTGTAAACAAATGACACTTACACTATAATCTTTACATTTTGTTCTTGGTAAAATTAATTTAAAAGATGTAAAAAGTTACAATGAAATTTATAAAAATCAAGGAAACGGTAGGGGATCATGACTAGTGAAACAATCTGCTGCCATGTCTGAAAATATCTAATTGTTCCCTATTAATCATGGGAGAGGGAGAGAGAGAGAGAGAGAGAGAGAGAGAGAGAGAGAGAGAGAGAGAGAGAGAGAGAGAGAGAGAGAGAGAGAGAGAGAGTAAATTATACTTAAGATCCTAGATTTAGAAATCTAGATCTAGATCTAGATCTAATCTAGATTCTAGATGTAGTAATAAATTCTATCTAATCTGGTATTAGAACTCTTGAAGCTAATTAGCTTTAATTTCAAGACCTTTAAATCCAGATCTAGATAGTAACATCTATCTAGATTTAGATTCTGTGATGAATCAAGATAGATCTAGATTTAGGCTCTAATTTCTTTAATGATGGGCCTCCTCTACATGATCGTTGAATGGAACCAGGTAGATTCTAGGATCTAGATCTAGATCTACATCATGTCTATAGATCTACATCTAAGTTACAAGAGTGACTTGGCCTTCCTTAAATCCTTAATGGGCGAGAGCTAGTGCGGGCACTCTAGATCTAGATCTAGTTCGATTAAATTTTACCGAACTGACACCATGAAATACCTACTTATGAATAGTTCAATCATAAGCTCAAATTATTACGTCAATGTTAAAAGAGCATTTTTTTTTAGTGAAAGCTGAACAATCGCGCACTTGGATAGTTCCAGAATTGCTTTGTAGACACCATTGCTCTTGTTCATTGAAGATTTTTTCGCCTAAGAAAAACTGTTTAACTTGGCATGTTGTATTTTCTTAACATGTCGTTAAATTAGCAGGCAGCCAGGAATGTCAATTTCAGTAGGGAAAAAAAAGTAGAAAAGAATATTTAATAATAATATCGGATACTGTACTTTCACTGAATAACATATTATATAAAATGCTATATTTTATCTTAAGAAGTAAAAAATATTGACGTACCTAAAATGATGCTGTTGTTTTTATTGTTTTGTTTTTTTTAACTGACATTTTAGAGTTTATTATTTATAGATTGTAGCTACACTATTCCAGTAGATTTAAAGATCTATCGAGAGTAATATTAAATTACGGACAAGAACTAACTAAAAAACGAAAAAAGGGAAAAACCTCAATTCTTTCCAAATCTTTGCTGGGAGACATCTACAAATTCTAATTTATTCAAACCAAATTGTAAAGTACTGGATTAAAAATCGATAATTTTAAGAATTAAGCGCACCAATCACTGTTGTGTTTACACATGGCATATTACACCATGATTCATTATCATATTCAAACTCCTCCTTCTCCTCCTCATAATTATCGCACCCGTGTTTATTGTTTTTGTTATCATTATTATTATTATTATTATTATTATTATTATTATTATTATTATTATTATTATTATTATTATTATTATTATTATTATTATTATTATTATTATTATTATTATTATTATTATTATTATTATTATTATTATTATTATTATTATGACTGTTATTTATCTATCTATTATTATTATCATCATCATTATCATCATTGTCTCATAGATGTTTTAAATCAACCGATGCATTTTAAATGCTAGAGATGGATCGGGTTTTTTTTTGTGTTTTTTTTGGTTTTGCTTTGTTGTTTTTTTTTTGTTGTTTTTGTTTTTTTTTACGGTATTATTATTATTTTATTACGAAATTCTTTATTTATTTGAACTTGCTTAGTAAATCCTCTTCAGTTAGAACTATATATGTAATTATATTACTTTATCTATTATTTGATGAACGTCTTGGTTGTAGTTCAAGGGAGGAAATTCGCAGTTTTACCTGCTCTTCACAACTATTCTTTTGCTTACCTACCTAGATTACTGAGTTTCGACATGACTGATACTTTTTTTTTTAATTGTTATTTTATGAAAAATAACTATGATGTCCACTACCCTACTCTAGAATTCAATTTGATCACAAAATAGTAGTAGCAGAAGTAACACTTGTAGAAGTGTAGAAGTAGTGGTAGTAGTAGTAGAAGCAGCAGCAGCAGCAGAAGTAGTAGTAGTAGTAGTAGTAGTAGTAGTAGTAGTAGTAGTAGTAGTAGTAGTAGTAGTAGTAGTAGTAGTAGTAGTAGTAGTAGTAGTAGTAGTAGTAGTAGTAGTAGTAGCACCAGCGTTTGCTGCTGTGGTAGTTTAATTAACAGGAATTATAATGGTAAACTGTGAATTGTATCAAAGCAACTTTAGCATTAGAATGAGATGCTATAGTAATAATTTACAAACTAAGACTGAGACGTTTGGTTTAAAAATGCACAACCAATAAATTTCTTTTTGTTAAAAAAAAACCCAACAAAATAAACGAAAGAAACCATAAACAAAACAGCCACTACAAGTTGCTTTGTTTCACGTTCGACTGAAATATATTATAATTTTGTTACAGAGATGGCAGTCAAGCAACAATTATTAGGGCTTGAACAGACGAATCTAAACTTGAAGGTCAAAAGCTATAAAAGATTTATAATGACATTAAAGAAAAATCATAAACAATAACATACCTAGAACTAACTCGAGGTCGAAAGTAACGATGTGTACGGCTGGGAATTGAACCTGTAGCAGCCATTCTTTGTTTCTTTGTTAAAGTTAAAGCAATACAGTAGTCTCCGGATAAACGCACGGTCCTCGGGAGGCTTCAATAGCGTGCGTTTAGGAGATGCGTGTCTTTATAAAAAGTAATGAAAAAAATTTTGGTTACTTCCCTTATTGTACTGCAAAATACAGGATTATTTCCCTTGATTTACACACATTTGGCGTGAAAGGGAGCTTATTAAACCTTTGAGTTCAGCTTAGTTTTGGTTTCTTTTATTTTTATTTATTTATTTATTTTTTTTATTGAATTATTCTTTGGTTTTATTAAACAACATTGAAATAACGAAATTCGTGAGAGGGAACAACATTGATCATTGAAGTTTCATGAACAAAATGTCTAGTTTGTTTCCAACGTTAATGTCTTGTGAGTAGACATTAGGTATCGTATCGAGCATGTCGATGAAAATAAGAGACTAGACTCTGAGAGAGAAGACAGCACAACTCTACTGACGGATGAAATCGCAATGAGTGAATGACCAATCTTGACTATGACTAGACTTGTTTTACAAGTGACAGTGATACACCACGCGCGATCCTCAGAGTCAGACAACCGTGCAACGCAAAAAGCGAGGGAGGAGAGGAGAGGATACTAGCCGTAATGGATAGATCTGACCAAGCAGACACAAAGCAGCGAAAATTGCATCACCTTGCCTGTGCTCCACTCCAACCCTCCCCTCCCTACCCTTCCAAGCTTGTGGCCGATCCCATGGCCCAGGTAGAGGGCATTGTGTGTTTATACGACGATACTGATGTACAGCCTTTGTCCCCCACCCCTTCCCTTTCGTGTACCGGTATGATGTGTGTAAGCATGGTAGCACAGTTTCCTGGCTGCCTTGTGCCGTAATAGCGTGGATATTTCGTCCACATTACTACCGGGTACAGTAAGCAATGCCGATTTAATAATTTCAAAGCGTGCGTTTAGGCGATGTAGCGTGCGTTTAAAGTATACCGATTACATAGTAAAAAATCGGTCAGACCGCTTCAGCGTGTATTTAACCGAAGCGTGCTTTTAACTGGCGTGCTTTTATCCGGAGACTACTGTACCAAGGACGCTAACCACCACAGCGTTCTTAGTTTTGAAAAATGATGTTTTAAACAGAGTTACTTGTGTATTGATTTTCATTCATAAACTTTTTGCACAATTATGATAGTTACGGTATTAAAATTGTAGTTGTAAAAGTGGTAGGAGAGGGTAGGATAAGTTTAAAGAGACAACGAGGGAGAGAAGAGGGAGACATAGATAAAGAGATAATGTGAATGAAGAATGAAATAAAGATAAAATGATATAGTCTAATAATGATAGATCACACAAATAAAAAAAGAGTATAAAGAGGTACGGAGGTAATGAGAGGGAAAAAAAGGACAGAGAAACGGGTAAATGTGATTGTCTTGACAGATACTAATGTTAAATAGGCAGATAGATAGACAGATGGTTAGATAGACAGACAGACAGATAAATCGATAGATAGATAGATAGATAGACAGATGGATAGTAAGATAGATAGATAGATAGATAGATAGATAGATAGACAGATAGATAGATAGATGGATAGATAGATAGACATACAAACAGATAGACCGATAGATAGATAGATAGACAGAGGTTTAGATAGACAGACAGACAGGTAGACAGATATATAGAAAGATAGGTAGATAGATATATCGATAAATAAATAGGTAGATAGATATATAAATAGATATTTAGATAGATAGATACATACATACATACATACATACATACATACATACATACATACATACATACATACATACATAGATACATACATACATACATACATAGATGAATTTTTTATATATATATATATCCTCCGCTTTCATCAGGCGTGACTAAGCGGTATTTTGTTTCCGTCTTGATTTATATACAATTTGTATGTTCTTCGTTTCGTCTCTTTAGCATTCCCGCAGGAGATATTTTTTTCCTATGATGACACGACGTAAACATCTTTTTTATCTTCTGTTATTTAACACTGGTTTTGCTTTGAGAGTATGAAATTTTTCTTTTTGAAAGTTTTTATTCAACGGTTGCTTTGCAAGCAACTCTTTTTCGGAAGTACAGATGTTTGAATGGGCGTTAATTTTTGTCTCTAAGTTACACATTTTTTTCCCTCCGATTTCTTTAGCATTTTATTTTTGAATTTACGGCTCTCTTGTTATGGTTGTTGACCATTTGCTTTATGTTCTGCTTGGAACTGTGTTGCTTAACTTTACATTGTTTTTGTTAATTATTTTGTGCAGCTTGTTTCACCCTCCATACAGTATGAATGTGACCAAAAACATCTTAAACTTTGTTTTTTTGAACCGCTAAACATGACTGTGCTTGCCTATTACATTTTTGAAAAATTTTCATTTCAGCTTCTTAATGCAAGATCTACATGATTCATACTAGGAGTTATGGATTGACAACTTTTTTTTACATTGTTTGATGTTTTATCCCCCCTTCAAGGGCCAAGTTTTTCTCTAAATGACATCTCTGTTTTGTAGCATTACCCTTTTATAGCTAGCTAAATGATGCTTTTCTGCTACTACTTATTCTTTGTCTAATTTCCCTTTTATGTTTAACCTCTCTGTCTCTGTCTCTCTCTGTCTATCTATTTATCTGTCTGTCTGTCTAACTAACTCTCTCTCTCTCTCTCTCTCTCTCTCTCTCTCTCTCTCTCTCTCTCTCTCTCTCTCTCATTAGTTTGTTCTAATTCTTTCTTGAGTTGTCTAATGATCATACGCTACTCTTTCTGTTCATTCTTATTCTTCCTTGTTTTTGTCTGTTAGTTTTATCATTACCTTTCATGACCAGAGCTAAAAATAGTGTAACATTATGACCAGCGCGCCCTAATCTTTTCAAAGAAATTTCTTTAATTTCGACCGAAAAAACAAAAAACAAAAAAGGGAGCGAGCATTCTGGCCATGTAGCCAAAATAACCTTGAAAGGTAAACTTATAAAGAAAAAAAAAGGAGACAGAACACTATTATTCTGGCCATGTAGCCAAATAACCTTGAAAGGTAAACTTATAAAGAAAAAAAAAAGGAGACAGAACACTACTTTATTCTGGCAACAAGGCCCTTTTACACACCCCGAAAAAAAAATGTTATTACATCTTCGTGAACTTACTTTCTCCCGAAAAAAAACATTCAAACATTTATCTATGGTTTTCCAAATTTCGCATTAGATCTCAGAATCAAAGTATATAGTGTACGTACTTCCCAAAGCCGGCCAAAGGTAAGCCCTCTGGGATCAAATGAGGCTTACTTCCTTTACATAGCGATATTTTGGTCCTGTACCTTACGTTCTTGTCTTGACTTGTAAAGTCCGTGAACATTTCAAAAGTTCGAGTCTCGCTGTGGTTCGAAAATAAATTTGTTTCCTTATGCCATTCTTTGATTCTTTGAGCGTGACTCTGAAAGAAAAACTACTAGAACATAGAACATCATAATCTCTACAGCTGTAAACTATCCCCTGTTATTTAGAAGGTGTAAACCAAAGTTACATCAGTTGCAATAAACTAGTACTCAGTATGCGGTGTAAAACAGAAAGAGATTATCTATATAATGACATGAAAAGAGCTGAACTATATTTTTCGCCTGAGTCATCACATTACAGGTTGTTTTTGAGTATAACAACTCTTTATCTTTTGTTCTTCAACCAATATTAAAACCGAAGCTGTCGCCCTTTAATAAAAGGAAATAAACGCGCTCATGTCAAAGTTCTCTTAATATCTCACAAACTATATTTTAAATCAATATTTTCAATGACAAACAATGACCAATGTTGGCATAACCCCTGAGGCTATCACTTAGTATATTAATTTTATTAACGTTTGTTCAATGTATCTATCATCAAAATCACTCTCACAAGTTTGTCATTTTGATTTATTTGATGCGATATTCTTCTAAATAGTTCTCGATTTATTAAAAAATGTTTGTAAAGCATCAGTGCAAAATTTATTTAGGTCATGCTATTGTTTGCTTCCATTTGTGGTTCTGTATGCGAAGCCATGCTTATTTTTTTTTGACTTTACTTCAACTTTATTACGACCCAGTCATGTAATAAACGAATATAGGTGGAAGGTAAAAGGCTTTCTTCCATTTGTGACTCTGTATGTTAAGCCATGCTATTGTTTGCTTCAAAAATGTCGCTCTTGACGTCAAAGCCTGTGGACTGCTGACACCACACCCATCAGTTTATTAAACAATAACACCACTTGGTGAGACGGATTCGAGACCCTGATGTCTTCACTAGACAGGCGCTTAACTGTCATCATTATGAAGAGTAAATGAACAAAAAAGTGAATAAAAGTGAATTAAAATATCTTTACTAGGCAGGCACTTAACTTGTTATAAAAAAAAAGTTAATGGAAAGAATACATAAAATTGAAACATAGAGTTTTTCAGCAACGGAATGTAGGGACCTCTAAACACACACACATACACATACACATACACATATAAATTCTAAACGTATATTTTTGTAATATTCATTGATCGTGTTATTACAATTATCCTTCCTTATGAAGTTATCATGTTCTTACACTGCGATGTAGGTTTTTTTAGTGCAGTTCATTCTGCAATGGTTATAATCGCTGATTGAACAAAAAAATATTTAATTAAAAATTTAACAATGAAAAAAGGGAAAAATTAAATATGAGGTAACTCAGCTATAAAAGCGAATGCTAAAATCATTAGAATAAAAATTTCTAAAAGCAGAATTCCAAGACAGAAAGACTTTGGTTGCCAGCAATCTACGATGAAAGGTAAATCTCCTTTTTTTTTTCTTTTTTTTTTTACTTAAAATTTTAGTGCGATATGTCGATGTAGATTACACTGCAGAGTTTGGCTTTTCATGTCAGATAATATTCAATAGTTAGTTGTGTGCTTTATATGAATATGTTTTAAGTAAAATATAGGATGAGGAATAAGAAGTAACAACAGAGAGAGAGAGAGAGAGAGAGAGAGAGAGAGAGAGAGAGAGAGAGAGAGAGAGAGAGAGAGAGAGAGAGAGAGAGAGAGAGAAAGAGAGAGAGAAAGAAAGAGAGAGAGAGAGAGAGAGAGAGAGAGAGAGAGAGAGAGAGAGAGAGAGAGAGAGAGAGAGAGAGAGAGAGAGAGAGAGAGAGAGGGGGGAGGGAATGGAAATGATTATGATTTACAAAGGTGATATATTAAGGATTTTTATCTCCATCTCCTTTGGCTGTTTTAAAGAGAGAAAAGTTAAAAATAAAAAGAAGAAAAGAATAATGAAATTAACATTAAGGCCTTCGCACTTATTTTTCATAAATTGTGCACATAAAATTAGGAGTTCGAGTAAAGAGAAAGAAATGATTATCTTATACAACTCATAATAAAATGGATACAAAGTTTTATAATTAATAAGAAAAGAAAGATCAAGTGAAATAAGGGAAAAAATACATTTCATAAAATAAAACACAATATTATGTTCTTTTCGAGAAAATGATAAGAAGCAAAAAAATAAAAAAGACACCAAACTCTTAGATGATAATTACATATCAAAGAAGTGCCATAAATATTATCTCTTTATGCTTCTCCTTTTTTCATATATTCTCATTAATGTATTCATTAGTTAATTTGTATTTGTATTTATTTTTCTATATATGTTTGCAACTATTTATATATATATATCTATCTAACTTTCTATTTATCCATTTTTTTTCTTATCTCTTTCTCTGTCTTCACCTACACCTTCCAACGAATAAACCCTATAAAAATCATTTCCTCATTCACAAATTTATCAACGTATCTGTTTATTTATCTACCTATCAAAATATTTAATTAACCGTTTATCTGTATATCTATATATCAAACTATCCAACTATCAATCCATATATCTGTTTATCTATCAATCTTTCTCTCTTTCTATGCATAAATCAATTTGGCTATAAATTTATACACATACATTTACTTATCTCTCTATTTTCGATATATATATATATATATATATATATATATATATATATATATATATATATACCGGTATATATATATATATACACACACACACATATATATATATATATATATATATATATATATTAACTATCCCTATATTTATCTGCCAGTTTATCTATCCATGTATTTATCAATATGACTATCTATTAAACAATCTATATAATTGTCTATCTAGTTATGTTCTTTACCTACCTATTTCACTGTCAAATGTATATATAATTATATATGTTTACATATCCATCCATCTATCTTTTTATCTATCTATTTAACTGCCCATCTATCTATCCACCCATTTGTTAATCTATGTATCTACCTCTCTATGTAGCTGTGTGTGAAATAACACAATAAAAATAGTCCTCGACTATTAAGGAGCGAAATAGGCCTACATACTAGGCACGAAACTTAAAATTCGTAGACCAAGCTTGTACTACTTCTAGTTAGGGCTAATTTTTTAAATAAATCTTTCTATGTATGTATGTATGTATGTATGTATGTATGTATGTATGTATGTATGTATGTATGTATGTATGTATGTATGTATGCATCGATCTATCTAATCATAAATCTACCATCTTACCAAATCTATCTTAATCCACCAATGAATTAATTCAACCCTGCACTCTTAATCCACCAATGAATTCAATCCTGCCCTCTTAATCCACCAATGAATTCAATCCTGCCCTCTTAATCCACCAATGAATTCAATCCTGCCCTCTTAATCCACCAATGAATTCAATCCTGCCCTCTTAATCCACCTACAAAATTAATCCTGCCCTCTTAATCCACCAATGAATTCAATCCTGCCCTCTTAATCCACCTACAAAATTAATCCTGCCCTCTTAATCCACCAATGAATTCAATCCTGCCCTCTTAATCCACCTACAAAATTAATCATGCCATCTTAATCCACCAATGAATTAATTCAATCCTGCCCTCTTAATCCACCTACAAAATTAATCATGCCATCTTAATCCACCAATGAATTAATTCAATCCTGCCCTCTTAATCCACCTACAAAATTAATCCTGCCCTCTTAATCCACCAATGAATTCAATCCTGCCCTCTTAATCCACCTACAAAATTAATCCTGCCCTCTTAATCCACCAATGAATTCAATCCTGCCCTCTTAATCCACCTACAAAATTAATCATGCCATCTTAATCCACCAATGAATTCAATCCTGCGCTCTTAATCCACCTACAAAATTAATCATGCCATCTTAATCCACCAATGAATTCAATCCTGCGCTCTTAATCCACCTACAAAATTAATCCTGCCATCTTAATCCACCAATGAATTCAATCCTGCCCTCTTAATCCACCTACAAAATTAATCCTGCCCTCTTAATCCACCAATGAATTCAATCCTGCGCTCTTAATCCACCTACAAAATTAATCATGCCATCTTAATCCACCAATGAATTCAATCCTGCCCTCTTAATCCACCTACAAAATTAATCATGCCATCTTAATCCACCAATGAATTCAATCCTGCCCTCTCCAAGCCTCTGCAATTCTCGGCATGTTCCTGCTGGTTGCCATCTGTAGCGGGACCATGGCGGAGTATCATGTGGCTCAAGGGTCTCACTCAGTGCAGGAAGTTGTAAGGAGCAAATTGTCAAAATCATGATTCACAACTATTTTAAATTAACAATAATTTACACGGCTAAGCTATATAACGATCAAGCTTTTTTACTCAAGAATCTTTCTGAAAAATATATTTAATTCACACTAAGGAAGATGAAAAAAAAACAAAAAAAAACATAAAATTAACAATGTCAAAATATATATCTAAAAAAAATTATAGTCATGCCTGGATAAACGTCACTGACATGATAAAGGAGTTGATTTAGTAAAAAAGAAATAGCTATCCTAGGTTAAAAACTCGTACAATAATCATTTATCTCTCCGCTTTATTCATTTCAGGGCAAGGTAAAGCCCGAGTCCACATGGGAGATGAAAGAAGTTGGGGTAAGTAGTTTATTTTTGTAATAAGCATGCGAGTGGTAAGATACACGTAGATTTACCAGGAGCCACAAAAGTTTTAACAGTGGCAGCAGGATGTTATAAAAATGGCAATGGCCCTACAATTAGTAATAGCAGTAGTAGTAGTAGTAGTAGTAGTAGTAGTAGTAGTAGTAGTAGTAGTAGTAGTAGTAGTAGTAGTAGTAGTAGTAGTAGTAGTAGTAGTAGTAGTAGTAGTAGTAGTAGTAGTAGTAGTAGTAGTAGTAGTAGTAGTAGTAGTAGTAGTAGTAGTAGTAGAAGTAGTAGTAGTAGTAGTAGTAATTTAAGCTGCAGCAGTTGTAGAAATAGTGGTAACATAACTAGTGTATGGGGAAAATGTGATAGAAGTGGGAGTAACTAAAGTTCTACCATCAGCAATTGCATTCTCGATGCAACAGTAATAGCTGGAGCATTGATACCACTTTTCAAAATTTCTGAGTGTGCAAGATTGACAAAGGGTTTACATTTTGGTTCAACACAATTTAAAATGAATTTTAAAATGTTATCATTTTGCGTTCAGCAAAGATCATACAGTTGCATCTACAAAATTTGCAATAATTATATAAACAAAAAAAAATGGTTTAGTGTAGAATTAAAAAAAAATAAACTGCCAGATTTTCTCGATGGACTTGTTGGATTATGTTTGTTCAAGCAAACTTGAAAAGACCTTTTTTTTTTTTTTATAAATAACATAGCCCATTTCATGATCAATATTTTTTTTTTTTGCATTTTTCATCTTCTTTACAGAAAGTGGACAATGGCTGGACAGTGGTCTCTGTAGAGGTAAGTTACAACCATTTGTCACCATCAAATCTTTCTATTTAGCTAACAACTTACACATAGAAACAGTGTGGAAGAAACTACATGAAGTTAGATGTTGCTTAACCATTTGGAATTCTTCTTTTATGGGACTGCCAAGCTTAATTCGACATAATAAAAAAAGGAACCACCTATCTTTTCTTATCCTGCCAATTTGAATTTCCCTAAGAGGGATGAATAAACATAATCTTGTCTTATGTTATCTAATCTAAAACTATCAGTACAAACAAATTATACGAAACACTGGAACAAAATTACAAGAATATAAATTATTGTTTCAACTGGGATTGAATCCTTACATATAAGTCACCAACTGCCTTGTCGAGCAATCCAACCTGATAGCCCCGTCATATAAGTTTAAGTTCAGTTTACGACAATGCTGTATGTTCTTGTGTTGTTTTTTTTTTCTATATTTAATTTCGTCAAAAAGGTTTCTTCCATTGTTTGGCCACATTATATATATATATCTAAATAGTCTTCTTCTACAATAATTCTATTATTCACTTGGTACCTTAAAATGAGTTTCTTCCATTGTTTGACTCTATATTACTTTGTTAAAACCACTGAATATCTCCAAATAGTCTTCTTCCCTTGGTATTCTACAAACAACTTCTATTATTCACTTGGTACCTTAAAATGAGTTTCTTCCATTGTTTGACTCTATATTACTTTGTTAAATCAGTGTCTATCTTTCAATAGTTTTTTTCTTAATTAACTCTACAGTAATATTATCATACACTGCGTATCATAAAATGAGTTTCTCATCTTGTTGAATCTATAAAATATTATCAGTCCATGTGCATCTTTATAAATGCATGATTGCCTCTGTCTTTACTTGACCCAAAGTCTACAAAAGGAATTTCACAAAGAGTTATGCTAATTTGTCACTCGGCAAAAATATGATAGACTCTGTCTTTACTTGACCCAAAGTCTACAAAAAGAATTTCACAAAGAGTTATGCTAATTTGTCACTCGGCAAAAATATGATAAACTCTGTCGAAAACGTTAAAGCATTGAAAACAGAAACAGAATGATATTCTGTAGTAAATCATGTTTTATCCTTTTTTTTTTCAAATTTTTTACCTCATTTCATTTATGCATCTAAGATTTGATACTAATGTTTCCGGTACATCTATGCTGACGTCATTACTTGATATTCTAGTAAAATCTTATTGCTCTGGTCATCATAGCTCCATTGAAATCTAGATTCTTGTGACAATAAGAAATAGAATGATTATGCTTAAGATTTAATTTAAAAAACCAGCTAAGTCTTTACTTTCATAATCTACTTTAAGATCTTCTAAAATACTTATAAAAAGATTATGAATTCCACAAAAAAAAAAAAAATGTATGTATATATATAGGGCGCCTTGCGGTAAAATGACAGCTGCGCATTTATTTAGACCTACATGATGATGAAAACTGTGGAAAAAGTATCTATAGGTTTGGATTTCTCAAACTTAGCTAATTATTTTTATTCGATTTTAGAAATTTTTACACATTTTTTTTATAAGTTTGATCAAAATAAACTTCAATGTAAAAACAATGAAGTGTTATTAAAAACAACTGGTAAAAAAGTAAAATACGTCTTGCACATTAAACTATTTTATTTCATTCCACAGCCTATTGACGGTTGAAAATAATACCAAGCGACCGGGACGCTGAAATAAAAGGAAAAAAAAATTGTTGTTAATAAATTGAGGAATATCATACAGCCCTTTACGCCCGAAAAAAAATTCTTTAGTAATTTGCCATAAATTATTAATGTACTCTACTCTTCTTCAAGAACATGTTTCGTTAAATTTCAAGTTAATGATGAAATAAAACACAATAGTATAGCAGAGGTATACAGACTTTGATATTATTGAAATTACTTTTTTGTTTTATTCGTTTGTTTCGTGATATGTTTTTCAATAAATTTAGCTTTTGTTAATACTTACAAAAAATGAAGAAAAAAACCAACACGTGCGAATCTATCTGATTCATTGATAAAAGGAACAATTAAGCCGTTTCTTAACAGCTTTATACATAAGAGTATGAAGTTAAGTAATGGAGGAAAAAAAAAACTCAGCTACATTTCTGGAATTAAAAAAGAAATCATTTCGGTATTTGTTTTCAAGAAGTCTCAGTCAGAATTTAGAGCGTTTTTTTTTCGTTTCATTGTTGAAAATTAAGATTTTTGCAGATGAACAAATATAGCAGTAAAAACAGAAGTCAGGTAACATCTACAGAAATTTAACAACGCAAAATGTACACTTGTGAGCTAACTAAACCTTTGTGGATAGTACAACGTTTTCTATACTAAGAATAAAAATGGAAATAGAGAAAATAATAGTTATTCATTATATATATATATATATATATATATATATATATATATATATACAAAGAGAGAGAGAGAGAGATAGAGAGAGAGAGAGAGAGAAAGAGATAGAGAGAGAGAGAGAGAGAGAGAGAGAGAGAGAGAGAGGGAGAGAGAGATCAGTGAAAGTTTACAATAATTGGTTATAACTACACTTTAATGCATAGTTATACACTTGAAAACAGCGGTATATGCTGGAAACGGCTGACTTTCTCGTTATACGCTTGGAAACGGCTGACTTTCTGGTTATACGCTTGGAAACGGCTGACTTTCTGGTTATACGCTTGGAAACGGCTGACTTTCTGGTTATACGCTTGGAAACGGCTGACTTTCTGGTTATACACTTGAAAACAGCGGACTGTCCGGTTATACGCTTGGAAACGGCTGACTTTCTGGTTATACGCTTGGAAACGGCTGACTTTCTGGTTATACGATTGGAAACGGCTGACTTTCTGGTTATACGATTGGAAACGGCTGACTTTCTGGTTATACGCTTGGAAACGGCTGACTTTCTGGTTATACGATTGGAAACGGCTGACTTTCTGGTTATACACTTGAAAACAGCGGATTGTCCGGTTATACGCTTGGAAACGGCTGACTTTCTGGTTATACGATTGAAAACGGCTGACTTTCTCGTTATATGCTGGAAACGGCTGACTTTCTCGTTATACGCTTGGAAACGGCTTACTTTCTGGTTATACGATTGAAAACGGCTGACTTTCTGGTTATACGATTGGAAACGGCTGACTTTCTGGTTATACGATTGGAAACGGCTGACTTTCTGGTTATACGCTTGGAGACGGCACACTTTCTGGTTATACGCTTGGAGACGGCACACTTTCTGGTTATACGCTTGGAGACGGCACACTTTCTGGTTATACGCTTGGAGACGGCAGACTTTCTGGTTATACGATTGGAAACGGCTGACTTTCTGGTTATACGCTTGGAGACGGCACACTTTCTGGTTATACGCTTGGAGACGGCACACTTTCTGGTTATACGCTTGAATACACCTTAATGTGTGATTATGTATTTACGACAGGGGAATGCCTACGCTTGTGCTTTTTGCGAACTTGTCATACATGTTGAGAGGCTATCTGGGTCATTGCTGAAAGCTCGCACTGTCCGATGCTTTTTGCGAGCTTGTCATACATGTTGAGAGGCTAGTTGGGTCATTGCTGAAAGCTCGCACTGTCCAATGCTTTTTGCGAGCCTGTCATACATGTTGAGAATCTAGTCGGGTCATTGCTGAAAGCTCGCACTGTCCAATGCTTTTTGCGAGCTTGTCATACATGTTGAGAGGCTAGTTGGGTCATTGCTGAAAGCTCGCACTGTCCAATGCTTTTTGCGAGCTTGTCATACATGTTGAGAGGCTATCTGGGTCATTGCTGAAAGCTCGCACTGTCCAATGCTTTTTGCGAGCTTTTCACACATGTTGAGAGGCTATTCGGGTCATTGCTGAAAGCTCGCACTGCCCAATGAGCAGAAAATGTTACAAGTTCCTGAAGAAAATCGTTTCTCTTCTGCCACAGTTTATGACTAAACATAAATTTTTTGTAACGCACCGTTTTCCTTTTAAGTTGGCTGATTTCAATCCCAAGAAGTTAGGGACTCGGAGAGACAGACTTTTGTTTTCACAATAGCAATCTACAAGGTTTATATTTTATTTAACAAAGTCTTTCGGTATTTGCAATTCATTTTCATATTTACAGATTCTTTTCTCTAAATTTCTCATAGCATTTTCTTCCTATGCCAATGATAATATGAAAAGTTCACTCGGAGAGCAGGCTTTATCAACTATTCACCCAGTCAAAATCTGAAGCTTTACTATACTGTGGTTTTCGTAATTAATTGAAGAAACCGACTGTGTTTAAGTTTCGCTTAAAATTCT
>JAWDGP010005690.1:0-2500 GCA_033675545.1 Elysia crispata
CATCAAGACAAAAACTCAACCAGAGCTGAGATCTTTCAGCTCACACCCGGCGACCCATCAGGTTGGACTGGAATGGCTGGCGAGCAGACGTGGAAGATTATAACAGGTACTTCACTTCAAGCTACTAGAAATGCTAATAAGTAATACTCATAATGTAGCAAAAAAAATAGGAAAAAAAAGCTACACAGTCACAGCCAGTAATTACTTTATTGCTAAAAAAGCATTAATCAGGATGATTGCAATTATATTTACAAAAAAAAAAGTATGGGTTTTTTTTAAACACTCCCTAACCATTGGATGATACAGTCATTTTATTCATTATGTACTAACTCTAACGATCTGTCGAAAAAAATACATTTGGGCTGAAAAAATTCTTTATGGATTCGATTTTTTTTTCTAGCTTTTATTTTTTTGATCCAAACAATCAAAACGAAACCACAAAACAACCAACAAGCAATCACTGGTTAACATGCCGTAGACCGTCCCAGTTACTGTCAAAGTTTTAAAATAAACAAAAACAATCAAACTAGACCTGGACACCTAAAGAAGAACAGAGGACATACGAGTCTTAGACTTTAGTTGTTAAGACAGTCGAGTTTCATTGTCTGATACCTGTGTGGAATCCCTAGCTTAACAACCAGAGAAGCAGCTACTAACTAATGAGCATGGTGATAATTACCGAAATTCCCAACTTGTAGAGTTACCGGCCACAAGGGTTTCAGCCAACCTGCTGAGACAACATAAAGTCATGATCATTCTAGTCTGCTCAGAGAAATTCTTGGTTGACTGAGAAAAAGAGATCGGACGTCCCAAATTAAAGAAATGGCTGTACCAATATATCAGTTTATAACAATCTAACAATTAATCAACGTATCACTCAATCCATCCGATGATCAATCATTGAACCAACGACTCAGTCATTCAGTCGGTACGTCAGTCAACCGAACGAGTGGACTCCACACACCGGTGGAGAGAAAGTGAAGTAAGCTCAAGTTAAGTGTGGAACTTCATGGATTCACCATGACCAGCCATTTCACATAGCACTGTTTATCTGTCTCTGACAGTTTTGGGGTCAATATCCATAGATGGTAACGATCAATAATTTTCTGGACCTATCCAATGTGATTCTAATGCCACAAATTAAGAAATAGTTTCTTGACCCCCAGAATAACAAAGGTCTATCTTTATATTCACTAAAAAAGGAAATAGAACCCTGTTGCTCGTCCAAAATCAAAGCCTGTGATATTTATCGGTCTAATCTTGCGCGATTCAATTGATTCACAATTTTTAATGTTGTTTGCATTTTTAAATCTTTTGGCAATCACTTTCTTTTTAAATCATATTCAAATCAAAAGATGACTTAAAGCACACGTTGCCTTTAAGTCTATAACCCTTCTTCACAACTGGACTGGACTAGTTACAGTGGAAAATATACATTCAGTCCAGGTCTTCTCATCAACGAGAAAAACGGATGTGTGAATCGAGAGACTTGAAACAATACTGGGATATCAATTGGAACTTATTTACAGTTTCCCTTTCCCCACTCCCCCCTCTCTCTCTCTGTCTTTCTCATTCTCTCTCTCTCTCTCTCTCTCTCTCTCTCTCTCTCTCTCTCTCTCTCTTTCTCTCTCTCCTCTCTGTCTCTCTCTGTCTTTCTCTCTCACTCTCTCTCTGTCTTTCTCTCTCTCCTCTCTCTTTTTCTCTCTGCCTTTCTCTCTCTCTTTCTCTTTCTCCCTCTCTTTCTCTCTCTCTCTCTCTCTCTCTCTCTCTCTCTCTATCTCTCTCTCTCCCCCCTCTATACATAGGTTAGGTTTTGCCTAACATACACACATATATCAACCAATCTATTTCCACAGCATCTCATATTCCTCCAAAGCCTGATTCTCTCATTTCAAGAATCTCTCATATTCGCGTGTTCTCAATTCTCCTCCTCTCCCCCCCCCCCCTCCCTCCTACTGACCCTGCAGTCCACTCGGCCTGACTACCGGAGATGTTAGGAGGAGACAATTAGAGGAAATGACCTGATACTGACCATATTGATTGTTGGTCAGCACAGAGAGTGAGAGAGATGGCTGGTCAGCTTCTGCCGACCAGAGCAATACTCCGCTATGTACACACTGGACAAGACGTGGCATATAAACTATTTCCCAGAATTATGGAGGGTGTAGAATCAGGAGAGGTTTGTGCTAAGGTGGCTAGAAAAGATCTCTTCATTTGTTTCTTCTTGCCTTCCGAAAGAAAGAGAGAGATAAAGAGAGAGAGAGAGAGAGTAAAGAGAGAGATAAAGAGAGGTAGAGAGATAGAGAGAGAGAGGGAGTATTAAGATTAAATGCATATAGTTCAAAAGAGACAGAATGACGTAATAAACCAACTAATACATACCCGTAGGATGGGTTTAATGAATAATTATGAAGCAATCAAAAGGTTGGACATCAGCTGCCATTAGCTGCAGGGAGGGTCAGAAATTGTTGAGACATCCCGCACCAAGGTGGCAGAGAGA